>ML803301.1:80800-99724 GCA_009831015.1 Picea engelmannii
AATATGAACAACTGTGTGAACAACCTCCACCTAGAAGGTTTGTGAAATGTCCCTTTCACTCATCATAGCCCTTGCCATCTGCTGAACTGATCTATTTTGGTGTTCTACAACTCCATTTTGTTGAGGAGTACCTAGAATAGTATATTCTCTTTTAATTCCATGTCTGTCACATAATTCTTTGAAGTCTCTTAACAAAAATTCTCCTCCCCCGCCTGAGCGAATTGCCTTCAACTTCCTTCATGTCTGATTCTCAACTAACGCCTTAAACTTTTTGAACTTCTCAAATGCATAGGATTTTTCTCTCAGAAAGGCAACCCACACAAGTCTGGAGAAGTCATCAATGACAAGCATAAAGTAACATTCGCGATGGTCCACATAGATCCATATGAACAATTTGAAGTGGTTTCTATGAAGATGTGAAACTCTTCGATTTGAATTGAGCACAAGTCAGCTTCCCCATTTGATAGGATTCACATACAAAGTTATTAGGCTTAGATATTTTTGGAAGGTCTTTCACAACACCTTCATTATTCAGTTTTACAATATGATCAAAATTTAGGTGTCCAAGCCTTCTGTGCCATAACCAACTTTCATCAAATTTTCTTAAATGACATTTCTCCTTATCTTCCTTCAGAAAATATACATTATTTTCAGTTCTAACCCCTTTTGCAATCAACTCTCATGTGTTTATTGTCTTTATTTTACAATTCTTGGCAATGAAAGTGACTTCACATCCTCTGTCACATATTTGACTGCCACTAAGAAGATTATGATTTAAACCATCAAAAAATAATACATCTTGAGTTTTGCTTCTTCTATTACTTAAGATTACTAGACCTCTACCTCTTATCTTTCCTGGAGCATCATTTCCAAAGGTCACACTCCATGATTTATTTTCTTTGAGTAATAGGAACTTACTTTTGTCACCTGTGATATGACTGGAGCATTCGTTGTCAATATACTAGGGGTCTTTTTGTCTTTGAGCTGAAAACACTAATCCACACTTGTTATCTTCATTCTTCTTCCAAACCTTGATGTTTCTAGATCTGTGATTTGAATCTGTCTTATAGTTCTTTAAGCAACAGTCTGCAACTTTATGTCCATAATTATGGCAGATGTAACATTCTGGTTCATTGAATAAAGGATCATAATGATTATTATGTTTAATATGCATCATTTTCCCAACCATCACATGATTTTTAGTCTGTGGTTGTTTGTTACTTGGCTGTCTCATTCTTTGTTGTGGCAGATATTTATTCCTTAGCTGTCTTGATTGCTCATGTCTAAATCTTAAAGAACAATTTACAACTTTGTGGCCAAAGTTAGAGCAGTAAAAACAATATCCATAGAAAAACTCTTTGTACTTGGAAAATGGTTGTCTTCTTTGAGCAAGTTGATTTCTTCCATGCTGATGATTTCCTTGAGCAGAGGGTGTATTATTTCTTTGTTCTACAGATTCAGTTCTGGTAGCTTTTCCTTCACTCCTCCTTGGTGGTTGATTCTCTTCCTTTGTTTCTACAAGTTTGTTGTTGTCAATGGTTGTAGTTTTGACAAACTTGGTGGATTCTTTGTTTCTTGGATGACCACTACTTGATCCCTCTTCATAACCCAAACCAATTTTCAACTTATTCCTTTGCTGATTCAGAATGGAGGCTAATCCTTCTAATGATTTAATACTTGTTAGATTCTGATGATATAAGGCCTAAAATTTCTCTAGATCTTTTCTGGCATCCACTACTTCAGCTTCCAATTTTTCACCTTTTTCTTCGGCTTTCTTCAATTTTTATTTTAGGATGTATTCAATCTTCTTAGCTTCTTCTAACTTAACCTTCAACAGAGCAATTTCTTTAGTTGGTTCATTGCATGTTTTCTCATACCTGAGTAGTAACTATTTTTGTTTTGTTTTCTTTTCTCTGAGTCTATCAATCTCTTCCATGGAACTGACAAGTTCTCCTTCAATATCTAATACTGCTTCACAATCAACGAACTCACTTCCTATATCTTTAGTGTTTAGATCTTCTAAATCTATTATCATGATATCGTTTATTTTATCTTCAATAGAAGAGTCACTGCTTTCATCATTTGAGGGATCATCATCATTATTTACACAAAGGCTTTTCTTCTTAAAATTATTCTCTTTATACACCTTCTTGTGTTTGTGCTTCTCTTCATCGTCATATGTCTGATCCTTTCTTTTGTGAGAACACTTAGATGCAAAATGACCTATCTTACCATAGTTGAAACATTTAAAGGGCAGTTTACCTTTGTATTTGCCTGATCCTTTTTTCAATGTTCTCACAAAATTTGCTTCAATCTCATCTATATCGGAATCTGTGTTTTTATCTACTTTAAAAGATGTCTCTCTTGTAGTGGATTTACCTTTGGAGATTCTCATTTCATAAGTAGTTAGGGTTCCAAGAAGTTGATGTAGTGTCAATGTTTTGAGATCAACTATTTCCTCTATAGCAGAGACCTTTGAGTTAAATCTATCAGGAAGAGATCTTAATATTTTCTGAACTAGAAAAGATTCATCTATCGTTTCACCTAGGCCTTTCATAGTGTTGACAAGTTCTTCTATACATAAGAAGTACTTAGTGATAGTTTCATCTTCATCCATATTTAACTGCTCAAATTTCAGTCTGTGAGTTTGAAGTTTTGCGTCTTTCACCTTTTCATTACCTTCATATCTACTTATCAGCTTGTCCCACATAAATTTTGTTGAATCACAGTGCATGACTTTGACAAACTCGGCTTCATAAAGTCCACTGAGGATGGCATTCATTGCTTTTGCATTAAAGCTAAACTCCAACTTATCATCTTTTGAGGCCAAGACTATAAGCTTCACATATCTCGTTTCAACAACATCCCAAATATCAACACCCAGAGACATTAAATGTGTTCTCATCCTTATTTTCCAGAAGGAAAAGTTTGTTCCATCAAACAAAGGGCGTCTATTAGTTGAGCTTCCATCATGACTAGTCATGTTCAATATTATGGATATACCTTTGATCAAAGGCACCGGATCTGATACCAATTGTTGGAAATATAACTAAGAGGGGTGGGGGGGGGTGGTGAATCAATTATAATATAAGCTTGAAACTTTTCTTGTTCTTTTCTGAGTCTTTCTAAATTATCATTTAATGTGTTACTGATAACTTAACATGCATAGATATACAATATTTGATCAATCACATAGAATACACAGAGACACAGATTTTCATAAGGAAACCCATAAAGGGAGAAAACCTCTTCTTCTTCGGATGTCAATCAAGCTCCAACCTTCATGTACATCATAGTCTTTGAGAACCAACTCAAATATGAGGCTACAACCTCTGATAGCAAGCTACAACTTGCAGAGAGAACCAACTCTCAGATTTCTCTAGCACCAACTAGATGGAAGCACCAACTCCCAAAATATCTTCTAGCACCAACTAGAATTTAGAGGACTACAATCCTCCCTAGCACTACCCTACCACTCTGATTGAATCTTACAAAACTTTACTTAGTTGCTTTGTCTTTGATATGGTTTGTTACAACTCCATGTCTCCTCTGCCTTCTTCAACTTCTATGCTATGTTCCGCTTCTGTATCTTTCTGATTCTATGCTCTGCTCTTTTTCCTCCTAAGCACTACACCTCTGTTCAAATTTTCTTCTTTATGTTATGCTATGTGTTGCCTTTGTATACTATCTGTTGCACCTCTGATCACAACTTGAGGTCATGCACTTCATCTGCTTCTACCCAAACACAGAGCTATCGAAAAAAACACACTCTCTACTATGTTCTGCATGTCTTTCTCATGCCAAGTCCTCTACATGATCATCATGTCAAATCTTTGTCTTCTCTGGTAGTTATATTGAATTCATTCATCATCAGTGGTCGTTATCCAAAGATTCTTTGGCTTCTCTGGTAGTCGCAACTCTTCGTCTTCTTTGGCAGTTACAGTCAGTCGTTTTTGGCTTCTTTGGATTCCAAGCCCCTTCCTTCATGTGACCACTAGCAGTGACCACACGCCTATTCAAAAAGGTGCTTCTCGATCTCAGTCTAGTGAGTGCTAGCTCCGTTTTCGATATGACCTTGGGCAATGATCTCATGTGATCACGTGATTGTGGGCACATCTAAAGGTGGTTTAAATCAAATTACTTTTCGTGACACAATTTACCTCGAGCCTCCATGTGTCCTTTCTCCAAAACTATGGTTTCGATTGCGGCTCGCTCAAGAAAAATTAAGACCCGAGCATGTTCTGGCCCCGTAATTGAGAATGACCATTGATCTCCAATCCCTTGGTGATGCCACTCGATCAACGACTTCTATCTGCCTTCCTTTCCTCCTTCCATGCGCGATCCAAGATCTCCACGATCCGTCGACACATAGCTTCCTTCCAAATCAACGACTAGAATTGATTCCGACCTTCTTGTCTTCGGGAGTTTCAACTCTCAAATATCACTTTTCCCATATAACAATCTTCCAAAGTGGAAGATCTATTTACACCTGCCTCCCTGAATCTACGATCAGGATCTCCTCCACGAGTCCGACCTTCAGGACTTTGAATTCCCCAACTCTCGTTTATTCTATACGTCAATCTTCCAGAGTCGATGATCTACAGACACCTGTCCGAACAGATCAGACGGTTTACACTTATCCTTTCACTACTTAATCCGTCTGCTAGGAATTGATCAAGCTTTGTGATGGATGGCCACCATTTACTTCAACACTTTGGCTATTCTACTTATGCTATCCTTCCACTGTATTTTGATCAACGATTGAGAATGCACCTGAACTGATCTTCAGATCGGATGCCTTATGTCCACTTCGGGACTTCGACATTTGGGACTTTGAGACTTTAGGCATCTGTTGCTGGTGAAACTCATGAAGTAAAACTTCCGGAGTGATGTAACTTGCTTACATCACTTGATGATGTGGCATGAGTCGGGTGTTTTCCATGTGTCACTCTGATTCATGATTTGCACGTACCTGAAATCCCAATTTCAACTTGACACTTGTCATTATCTGACTATACCATGTGTCTTTGCTAATGTGTAAGCCGTGTAGTGGAGTGTGACGTCATAGTGCGGAGGTGGTATGTATGAGAGGGGGGTCTGAGTTGACAGGAAGGTGGCACGTATGAGGGTCCCACATGGGAAATACCACCAACTCAACCCCCCCCCCCCCCCCGGTNGGGGGGGGGGGGGGGGGGGGGGGGTCCGATACACCCTGTCGACCATAGATTTGAGCACCCGATTATCGGCCGCTGAGATTAGCGCACCCTTCTTCAAACTTATCCTGTCCTTCCACTTTAGATTGATCTGACGGATGAAATTTACTCCGTCTCTTCAGCTATTTGGACTTCGGGGATTTCAGATCTCAAACTTTTCTCCCTCCTGAACTCATGGTCTAATGACACGTATCTCCCGAAGATCAACAAACTAGATTCTCCTCCTTGTGATGAACGGTCTCAAATTACTTTGGGACTTCAGAACTTTGGTAAGTTCTCTCTGCTGCGTGCGCAAAGCATTAAGGCTTGCGCACCTTGATTTGATTAGACGGTTGAAGGTCCTCTGTATCAGTGATCCAACGACCATTGTCGCTCTTCCTCCTGATATTTCTCGCCTTCTACTCCTTTGACTCCTTAAAGAGTCACTTCAACACTTAACCAAATTGTGGATTTGTGCACTCCTTACATATATTCCGAAGTCCAAATCTTCGAACTCTCATCGTTGCTTTCCTGTTTTCCATTGTCGTTGTTGTTCTTGCCATCAATGAAAAGCACACTCTTCCGATAAAACATGCCAACAACAGACTCTACTTTCCAGACATGTTTGTCCCACCCAGGAAGTCTACCCCCTATGACTACCCACTTACCTTTCGGGCTTCAACAACAAGATGGACATGGAATAATCATAGTTTTGTGACAACAACTTGGCACCTCAAGGAATCAAATTCCTTGCAATTCTCTCACCTAGAGTGAATGCACATGGGTCTGACAACCCACCTCTTCAACTTAACTCCCAAAAATTTCTTTTAAGTGCTCTTCAACATAATGGTAAATATCCCAACAACACGTCCATCCATGGCATTATAATACCCAAAACGTCGAGCATCCCCCATCCTCTAACAGAGATGGATCGAGAGAGAAATCAAAATTCCCCTGTCTTCTTGAAAAGGTGGATTGAGAGAGAAATCAACCCCCCCCCAAAAAAAAACTACACTAATTTTTCTCATTATATTCGCATATAAATAGAATGACACTGGTCACTCCATGAAACCCCATTTAACCCACTTGGAAATTAGTTCCCTCCTCTTGGGACTTAGGATAACACAACATACATGTATCAATAAATTAGACTTTTAAGAAAATATTATTAAAATATTCTCTTTTGCTTAACCCCCTTTTATTTATACCTTTTTGCCTAAGACTCTTAGCCTCCTTTCCCATTCTAGTGGATTTTACCCCCCTTAACTCTTCTTGTCAGGATGGTTTGCATGCAGTCATGTTTTCTTTTATTACTTTCAAAGTGAAAATACACAATACAAAACAGACTCATTGGCCAAAAGAGGTTCCAGACTCACTGACCTATAAGCATAATTGGAATTATATTTCAACTAGGATTCGGCCTAGGGGTATTACATTCCACTCCCCCTTATTTATCCACTGTCCTCAGTGAACCATATACATATGTACAAAAAAAATTAAAAAAATTACAAAAACATGTGGATATTTTGTCTGTATAGCATTGTCATGTTCCCAAGTTGTTTCCTCAATTAGGTCCATTGGACCTTTACTAGATTTATGACTTGATTCCCGAGTTGTTTTTCTTTTCGGTCCAAAATGAATATTGGTTGTACTTGGAATTCTCCCTCTGCCTCTACCTAAATCACATTCCAATCAATGACATGATTAGTATCATGTACATATTTTTTAAGTTTACATGAAAAACATTATGAATTTGCATGGACGCTAGTAATGCAAGAATATAAGCTACATGACCAATCCTTTCCATAACTTCGAATGGCCCACAATATCTTGCTGATAATTTTGAGCACCTTCACAATCTCAAGGAACTTCGTCTTACTTTTACTTTCAAAAATACATGGTCACCTACTGAAAATTCTCTAGGAGTTCTATTCTTATCATCATAACTTTTCTGCCTTTCATGGGCAACTTTCAAGCTCTGTTTTATCTTCGTCATTTGATCCTCCATATCCCTGAGTAAATCTCGTCCAATTAGCTGAATTGTCCCAGTTGATTGATGTATTGCATTTCCTTCCGTAGAGTGCTTCAAATGGACTCATCTTTATAGATGCTTGGTATCCATGGTTATAAGCAAATTCAACCAAGTGTAGATGATCCTCCCATTTAGAGGGTTTGTCCATGACATGCATTATGAGAATGTCTTCTATTATTTGGTTGACTCTTTTGGTTTTTCCATCTGACTCAGGATGGTAGGTTGTACTAAAATTTAAATCGGTGCCCAATCCTTTGAATAACCCTTTCCAAAAATTCGACGTGAACTTGGAATCCCTATCAGATACAATAGCTTTTGGTATCCCATGTAGTCTGGCTACTTCCTTCAAGTAGATATCAACAATGTTGGCTGCCTTGGGAGTTTTCTTCACAAAAATGAAATGGGAAACTTTAGTAATCTTGTCCACAACTACCATAATTGAATCACGTTGTTTGACAGTCCTGGGTAGTTTGGTAATAAAGTCCATGGTTACCACTTCACATTTCCACTCCGGAATGGGAAAAGGCTATAGTAAACCAATTGGGTCTCTATGCTCAACCTTGACCTTTTGACATTCAAGACATTTGGCAATAAAATATGCAACCTCCTTTTTCATACCAGGCTAATAATATAGTTTTTTGACAGCTATGATTATCTTTTGGTAACCTGGATGTCCAACATAAGGCACTTTGTGAAATTTATGATAATAGCAATTTTTTCAACTCTCGATTATCTGGAAAATATATTATATTCTTGAACATAAGTATTATGTCGTCCTTCAGCTCAAAATTCTCAATTTTCTGCTGCATTTTTTCTTGCCGTAGCTTTTCTTTCATTTGCTCATATGTTTGATATGTTTTTGTCGCTTCTAAAATTCTATTTTATAAATTAGGTTCGCACATGTTTATGGTTGTACCATGTATCTCATGTGCTCTTTTGTTGAGTGCATCGACCACCTTGTTCTCTTCACCCTTGATGTGCTTAATATCAAATTCATATTCATTGAGGAGCTCTAACCATCTACTTTGTCTAGCGTTCAAGTTTGGCTGTCCAAATAGATATTTTAGCCCACTGTGATTTGTTCTCAATTCAAATTACCTACCCATAAGGTAATGCTTCCACATTTTTAAAGCATGAACAATGGATGATAGCTCTAAATCGTGAGTGACATACAATTTCTCATGTTCCTTCAACTTTCTCGGTTCATAGCACACTACATGTCCATTTTGACTAAGGACCCCACCAAGCCCTTCTTTGCATGCATCGATGCATACAACAAAATCTGCATTAGGATCAACAATTTTTAGAATTGGTCCACTTGTTAGTAAGCTCTTCAAATGTTGAAAGGTTCTTTGACATTCAGGTGTCCATTAACTACTATATAACTTGTGTTTATTAATATGCAACCCGTGATAACAACTATGCTTTGATGAAGAATTGTTTTTGTTGAAACATGTGGGAATGACTATGTTTTTAGTACATGTGTAATGCTTGAAATGTTATTTTAAGATTTAAACTTCTGGCAACATATTGTTCATTGAATGGTTTGTTGTTTTTTCTTTGTTTTTACCTTTACTGTTTCACTTGTCTGTCCTTAGTGTGCCACCAGCCAAGGAGGACCCTCATCCTTGTCATTTGGCTAACTAAACTATGCTCATGTATTGGTAAACCAACCCTTTAATTGACCCATAAATAAAAAAACCAACCATTCATAACTTGAGGTGGCCTAGCTTTTCCCTTTAACAGTCAGGTGTAGACTTTAGGACCAACATATTCTAGTGTCGTTGTCGGGGAACGAAGTAACGAAATATATTTCCCTGGGAGAATGACAATGATCAGATATGACCTTTGATGGTGAACAAAGATCAGACACTTTTAGATTGCCATCTTTCACCTGACGACTCCACTGAGTTAACTTCAAAAAGAAATATCGGCTCTGAGAAAAGGACTCAAGAAATCCAAATCTGAGTACACCAGAGCCACTAAATCTCATCCTAATCGTGAGAAGGATGCAATAGTCTTTGATCTAGAAAAAAAACTAAGAAAATCAACCTTAGCTCAGAGATATACTTCACCCCTCAATGGTAAAGCTGCACCTCAAGAATCTATTTTTCTACATCATCACAAGTAGCTTGAATTTGCTATCCCTGACAATCACAATTCCAAGGAACTAGAGACAGCTTCAACTCCCGCCTCTACTTCATCATCTAGTCCAACATCCACCCCTGTATCTCCAATCAATCTTCAGATTCCTATTGCCCAAACAATGGTTGTTAACAGAATGAATGCCATAATTGTTGCTAGATATGCCCCCTTAGTTCTGCCTGTAGGCTTACATGCACTCCCATCCACAGATTACATGAAATATTTTCCCATATATAATGGGGAAGGGGATGTCACAGTTGAGGAACATTTGGTAGCCTTCTATAGCTTTGTAGACAACTTTAACATTGACTATGCAGATGTGTGGATGAGGTTTTTTGTACAAAGCCTTGATTGGGAGGTAAGAAAATGGTTCTGGGGCCTCCCTCCAACCTCTATTGCAGATATTGATGCATTAGATTAGGCTTTCATAAAGAAATGGGGAGATAGAAGGGATTATCTCTATTACATCACTGATTTTGGGGCCCTTAAGAGAAAGAATGGTGAGTCTATTCCAAACTTCACCAAGAGAATTAATAAGATGTATAGTAGAATCCCAGATGAGATAAAATCAACTAAAGCCTCTACCAAGATCACTTATGCCAATGCATTTGATGCATAATTCTCTCTTCTATTGAGGGAGAGAAGATCCACTACCTTGATATCCATGCAAGAAGCAACCATTGAGGTTGATTCCAATATCTTGGCATCAGACCGGTTAAAGACCATATCTGAAAAAGAAAAAAAGAAACAGAGAGAGGAATCCTCTGCCTCCTCTAACCCAACCACATTTAATCCCAAACTTGATGAAATGACTAAAACTTTGAAGGATCTAAAATTTAAAATAACTAAGCTGAAATGGGAATCTAAACAACCAAACAGATCTTTTCAAGGGGTTGGGAAAAAAAATCCCAACCAGTTTAGAAGACAGAATGATGCCCCTCAGATAATGCAGAGAGATAGAGGAGGGATGTTGATGACCAAAGAGTAGTACCTCCTTTCCAAAATAATCAAATTGAGGAGATGAATGTAGATAATTATGGCGTGGATGGTGTTGCTGTACTTTTCAATGAAACAATTTTTTACAACAGTCACTTAATGCAACAAGATTATGAGGTAGCACAATAGTCAGATCAGTTTGATACTGAGATAGGGGAAGAGGGATTTATTCAAGGCCAATCCCAAAAGAAATATGACTTGAGGCCTAGAACAAGAACTCCTAAATCCACCACCTCTGATCATAATAGAAAAACAGAGGTTCCTCCCAAGACAAATCCAAGCAAGGGTGTAGTGGCTAAAGCTCACCAACCTCCTCCTTTTAAACCTGTTGTCCCTGAAGTAAAGGAAGCTGATAAGCCACTAACATATTTCAGCCTAGAGGATGAGTTGAGCAAGATCAATATCCTTGTACCTCTGTCAGAATTGTTGAAAAATGATCCTTTCAAACAATCCATTATGAAGGTTCTGCAAGCACCTACTTCCGTTGTAACTTTTGATGTAATTAGTCTGCGGGATGAAAACCTAGCCATTACTATGGGCCCACACTTTAAGGATGGATCTGATTCTTCTCCACCATTATACATATCTCTAAATGTACATGAAAAGATCCTACATAATTATCTCATGGACTCAGGTGCCTCACACAATGTCATGTCTAAAGTTGTTATGGAGGAACTAGGTTTGGAGATCACCAAGCCCTATCAAGACCTTTACTCCTTTGAGTCCAAAAAAGTCAAATGTTTGGGATTAATAAAAGATCTGGTGGTTTCTTTGGCACATTTACCCATGAAAAGTGTAGTGATGGACATCGTTGTGGCTGACATTCCCCACAAGTTTGGTATGCTTTTGTCGAGGACGTGGGCCAAAAAGGTTGGGGGATTATTACAAATGGACCTCACATATGCCACCATCCCTATTTTCGAATGAGAGCACATGACACTATACATACAGGTAAAATTGACCTATATTTCCAGTGATCATCCGAATCCAAGAAATCACCCAATTTATGTTGTTGAGGATGAGATTGGCTCATATGTTTTTCATCTAAATGGTGATGAAACATAAATTACAGTCACCAAATGCAAACATCCGCCTTTGATAGATCAACAAAACATAGTGTGGAAGATGTATTTCGATGGCTCTTCATCAAGAGAAGGTTATGGGGTTGGTACAATCCTCATTCCCCCTGCACAGGAGGTTGTAACACTCTCTTATAAGCTGGAATTTGAGACTACTAACAATATAGTTGAGTATGAAGCTCTGGTGCTTGGATTGAGGGATGCTAAAGACATGACCATTGACAGTTTGGCAGTCTTTGGTGATTCTAATTTGATCATCAATCAATTCAAGAACATTTATCAAGCTAAACATAAAAGGCTCAAACAATACCATAATGAGGTGTGGGACTTGGTTGATAACTTCTTTCTGGCATTCAATATTTCCTTCATTCCTAGAGAGGAAAATTAGAAGGCGGATTCTTTGGCATTATCTGTTAGCACCTTCAGACCTCCCATTGGCCCAAATATCAAGTATCAGGTGGAAGTCACACATAGAACAACCATACTAGACAACATCAAGCACTGACAGGTCTTTAGTGATGACCTGGAGCTGTAAAGATTTATGTAGACCATAGAATAATTCTCCAGTATCTCTATAGATCAAGAAGGTGAAGATGATGAATCAAAAAATCAATAAACATCTCATCTGCTGAAACAATTGGTTGGCCACAACATTGTGGAACTTAAAATGAACCACATCCCCAAGGGTCTAGTGCCACTGGAAAGGTTATTTGATAGTCATGATGTCTCCATAGGAGCTTCCATAAAAAATCAAGAAGAGGAAGTGATGCACTACAACATTGGGACTGCTGAAAATCTCAAAATGGTCAAACTATCCAGGGCACTACCTCTAGAACAAAAAGACAGGTATGTCAGCCTCATGAAAAATTTTGCTGATATTTTTGCATGGTCATATGAGGTTTTGAAGACATTTGTCACCTACATCATCCAACACAAGATCCATCTGAAGTTTGATTCTAAGCCATTCAGATAGAAGATCAAGCAGTTTGATCCCATCCCGATGTCCATAATTGAAAAAGAGATGAAAAGAATTCTCAATGCTAGAATTATTGTGCTCTTGAGGTACTCATATTGGGTGGCCAACTTAGTACCTGTGAGAAAAAAAGTGGGGAAATACGCTTGTGTGTTGATTTTTGAAATAAAAAAAAGTGTTCCCTAAAAGACAACTACACTGTAATCAATATGGACCATATTTTACAAAGGGTAGTAGGTTCTCACAAAATTTCCTTGCTTGATGGGTACTCTGGTTATAACCAGATAATAGTATGTGAAGAGGACAAAGAAAAAACAACATTCACAACCCCTTGGAGGAAATTTATGTATGAAAAAATGCCCTTTGAGCCGATGAATGCAGGGGTCACCTTTCAAAGGGCCATGGATGTAGCTTTCATGGGGGAGAAAGATAAATTTATGGTTATATATCGGGATGACATCACCATTTTCTCCAAATTAGATGAAGAGAATTTACAACACCTAAAGCAGATCTTCCGAAAATGCAGAAGGTATGGAATGTCTTTGAATCCTAAGAAGTCCCACTTTTCTATGCCAGAAGGTAAACTCATAGGCCACATCATATCAATGTGAGGTGTAAAGATAGACCCTAAGAGAGTGGAGGCCATTCAAAAAATTGAAATTCCCAGAAACAAGAACTCTATTCAGTCTTTTATAGGCAAAATAATTTTTTTGAGGTGCTTTGTGCCAAACTTTGCTGAAATCATAAGGCCTATCACCAAAATGCTGAAGAAATATGTTGTTATCTAGTCATCACAAGAGGAAAAATCAACATTCCAAAAGATCAAACAAGCCTTGGTTGAAGCCCCTGTATTAGTCATGGTTGACTATGCCAAAGAGTTCTTTATCTTTTCTTTCTCCTCCTAGGAAACCATTGTTGTTGTGTTGCTGCAAAAGAATGAAGAAGGGCATGAACAACCCATAGCCTTGTTCAACAATGTCGTCCAAGATGATGAGGTGAAGTATGATATACTAGAAAAGAAAGCCTATGCATTGGCCAAAGAATTGAAAGACTTTAGGGTGTATGTGTTACAGACTAGCATAACAACTTATCTTCCTAGCAGCAATGTCAAAGAGATTGTGGTCCAACTAGATAGTGAAGGGAAAAGAGGGAAATGGATTGTCAAATTGTTGGAGTATGACCTTCACATAAATCCCACCAAGATGATCAAGAGACATGTACTTGCCAAGTTATTATCATAATCAAACTATAAGGTGCTGGAATTGCATTAGACCTTCACCCAATCCGATGCACCCATGACACAGTATGGACAAGATAGCATACATGTATGTGAAAATTTCTCTTCTTCGCCTTGGTACCGACATATTATTTACTTTCTGTAGCACCTAGAATTACCACAAGATTTGAATAAGATGAGGTCCAAATCTTTCAAATTAAAAGCTATTAAATTCTTCATTTTAAATTAGAACATGTATTAGAAGGATCCTGTTGGCATCCTATTAAAGTGTCTTGATGAAAATGAAGCTAAGAAGGTCATAACAGATATGCACAGGGGACTTTATGGGGGAAACCATCATTGGAAAGCTACAACCCTCAAGATCCTAAGGGCAGGGTACTACTAGCCCACCCTTTTCTTTGATGTATTCACTACAGTAAGGGCATGGAATGAATGTCAAAAGTTTGTAGGAAAGCAAAAGTTACTCTCGCCGCCCCTAAAACCTATCACTACCAGTGGCCCCTTAAACAATGGGGATAAGATTTCATATGTGAGATAAATCCACCCTCCAGTGGGAAAAATAAGTGGATCCTCATTGCCACTGACTACTTTACCAAATGGATCGAGGTTGTGCCCACTAGAAATGCCACTGACAAAGTGATTATGAACTTTTTGGAAACCAATATCTTTTCCAGATTTGGCTGCCCTAGAAAACTTGTAACAAAAAATGCTCAGAAATTCAAGTTGAAAGCCATGATTGACTTATGTGGCATACATAACATCGCATTGACACATTCCACACCCTATTATCCTCAGGGGAATGGGTTGGTCGAGTCATCAAACAAGACTCTCATCAGGATCATCAAGAAATTGTTGACTGAAAACAAGAAATCCTTGGACACTAAACTTAAGTATTCTTTGTGGGCTGATAAGATAAACACCAAGAGAATATCCTTGCCAAGAAAAAATAACCAAGAACAAGCTCTATCTAGTAGAGCAAACCATAAAGAATATAACCCAACAACGTCGATGCAACACACCCTAGCCAAAACGCTAGGGTGTCTAGCCTCCACTAGCGCACCAACAAGAGATAACCAACAATGCAGCTACAACTCACTCTAGCCAGAGCGCTAGAGTGGCTGACCGTCTAGCCAGAGCAATAGAGGGGTTGAGATTCACCATGCACATCACAAAAGACAAACCCTAGTGAGAGGTATGAGGAAACCCTAACCAAGATGCACCCTCCTTCCTTCCTTATGCAGTTGCAACTTTCCGCCGAACTTGCACTATATCTCCATGAGAGAGTGTGCTAAATGAAGAAGGCACCACTATTATTTATACTAATCTGTCCAACGGATTTTCCAGTAGGGTCGACCTGAATTTCTGGAAAATATATTTTATGTTTATATTTTTCTTCTGGAGCCGGCTTTACTTCTAGATCATTACAATTTTTCTTTATTATTTTATGTGAGGTCGACTTTTCTTATGGTATCTTCTTTGATTTCCAATGGTTTTACTTTAACGTCTTGGAAACTTCATCTATAAGAAAGGTTATCCCAGAGGTGAATTCCTCTTGCAGCTACCAGAAACATCAACAGACATGACATTAGTAAGTTTTAATAATCTTGTCAGTGTATAGTTTCAAAAAATTATCAACTATGTGATGAACTTCCTTGTAATACCACTAGGCCGAACCCCAATTGAAATGTAATTCCAAGTATGCGTATAGGATGGTGAGTCATAAACCTCTTTTGGCCAATGAGCCTGTTTTGTATTATGTATTTTCACTTTGAAATTAATGAAAGAAAACACATTTGCATGCATACCGTCATGACTATAAAATTTAAGGGGGATAAACTCCACTAGAATGGGAAAGGAGGCTAAGATTCTTAGGCAAGAAAGGCTAAACAAAAGGGGTTCTTAAGCAAGAGAGAATATTTTAATAATATTTTCTTAAAATTCTAATTTATGGATACATCTATACTATGTTATCCTAAGTCTTAAGAGGAGGGAAAAAATTACTAAGTGGGTTAAATGGGGTTGCATGGAGTGACAAGTGTCATTCTATTGACATGTGAATATAATGAGAAAACTCAGTGTAGTTTTGGGGGGGATTTTGATTTCTCTCTCGATCCATCTCTATGAGGGGATGAGGGAATTTTGATTTCTCTCTCGATCCATCTTTGTGAGAGGAAGGGGGATGCTTGACATGATGGGTATTATATTACCACGACTGAACATGATGCTAGGGGATTTACCATGCTATTGAAGAGGGTTTAAAAGAAATTGTTGGGAGTTAAGTTGAAGAGGTGGGTTGTCAACACCATGTGCATTCTCTCAAAGTGAGAGAATTGTAGGGAATTTGATTCCCAAAGGTTCCAATTAGTTTTCACAGAACTCTGATTATTTCCTGTCCAGCTTGTTGCTAAATCCCAGAAGGGAAGTGGTAAGTCATAGGGGGGCACACTTCCTGGGTGGGACAAGCATGTGGGGAAATTAGAGTATGCAGAATTGATGTTGAACTTGGCACCTGTATTGAGATATTGTTGTTGCCGAGAGACCTCCTGGGATAGATTTTCCTTGCTAAAGTGGAGTTCAAGCCCAGCTCGGGTGTGACTTGCTGTCAGTTTGTGGGCACCAGTGTCTAAGGTTGGGAGGAAATTTAGAGGCCTACATGCAGTTGGTGGCAATTTATATAAGATAAGTGTCTACTGCGTGTTTGTTTAAATTATTGAAGGAATGTTTATGATATCTTGTGTTGGATGATTATTGTGCAAGTATCTTGTGCTTATAATATGGGTAATTGATGTGTTAATTATATTCATAATACTAGCTGTTAAACTTGCACAAAAGTTGTGATATGTGATTGTTGTCATGAGTTTTTACTGTTGTAATTAACCTTGAATATTTATTGCCATGATGGTCAAATAAGGTAATTATATGATACAAACAATAATAATTGTAGATATAATTACTCTTGTGTGTATATGTTGTTAGAATTGTACAAGGATTACAATCATGTACTTTCTATCATGAGTTACTACCATTGTAACTATCCTTGACCTTTCACTGCTAGATTACTCAGAACAATATGTTTGTTGTTAAATTGCACATAAATTGTATTTATGCGTCCCTGCGACATGTATTGCAATTATCATTATTCTTGAGCATATTACTACTAGGATTTCCTAGAACTACACCTTTCTGTGCTCATGCAAATTTATGTAAAATCACCGATATCATAACTAGAATTATGGCTTGATGCAGTTCGACTTGGGCTAGAAATATCCTGCACTGATATGGACTATTCATAGTATGAAATTCTTCATTAAACAGATAAGAGAGAAATCTTTAGCATTCCTGAATAGGAATTTTAGTTTCCTTAAAGGTCTGGTAAGCCTCAGACTTCTCTTGGAAGAAGTTCAGAGCTACTAGGTCTGGAATCGTATTAACGAACTTGAGAAATCTTGTGATTTGCCTTGGATTAGTTGCAATCATCGATTTGGTATAAGGTTTTGATCCTGGTCATCGATCATGGTCCCTCTCGTATATGAAATTGTGAAGTGTCTAGATTGATAACATTTGTTGGATCCCTTTGAGAATCCTCGAAGTGATCATGATTTTCCATCACAGTGCACTCTTCGTAGTCATTCAGGCCACTATAGGGAAAATACTCTGATGGACAAGCATCGAAGGGGAAATCTCAACTGTCCATTGAAGCACAACCAAAATAGATCATGTCCATTGATTTCGACAGACTGTTTCGATGAGGTCAAGAGATAGGTGACGTCATACTGGCAAGGATGATGTCACCCACCCAATACACAAGAGACAATTGTCCTAACCTGGAAGGTCATGCTAGGAATTAGTGATGACGTGTTTTTCACGACAGTCCACGAGGAGGGTGGCCAACAGTACCATGTAGCATGGTGTTTTGGTATTTGGGGAAACAAATGGTGATGTGGTCTAAGTGCCACGTTTCAAGCTAGGTGACAACATTGGGTAGGTCCACATGTCCTAGGTGCCAACTTTGATGCCACATATATTTCTGCTTAAGAGAAGCTCAGATGAGAATGACATCATGATGACGTAGGGTGACAACATGTTTAGGGGTGAGTTGTAGGCTGCAAAGAAGGTATGGTGGGTGTAAAGTGTAGGAAGAGGACTTAGGAGCATGACAGGTTCGCGAAAATGGGAAGGTGAGATGATTGGGTCCGCAAGTCTGCCAATTGGAGAACTTGAAAAAACCACAAAATAATCTAAGTATTGATAGTTAAGGAAGAAAGGGGGTAAGGGTATAAGAAAGGAAGGGATTCAAATGAAACTGTAACTTCGCATAAATGAAAAAAATGGTGAAGTGTTGAGACTTCTCGGATGGACGTATGAAAGGAATGTCACAAAATTATGCATATGTGAGTCCACGAGTCCGTGAGTTCAGGAATGAAAAAGAAGCTAAGTGTTTGTGGTAGGTTCAGAGAAGGTATGAAGATAAACCATGAGTCCGCGAGTGTGCCACACACAATTTCATGACTACAATGGAGTGTCTCACTATGTTTTAGGTGAAATTTCTATCATCAGAAAGCTCTTGATGAGAAGAAGACGATGGAGTTGTGATTGGGAGGAAGTAAGATAGGTTAGAAAAAGTAAAAAATTTAACACCCCACCTCTTAAAAGGCACTTAAGGGGTTGGGTATGTTACAAAGTGGTATTTGTAACATAGGACTAAATAATCTATACCAATGCAAGATATGTTTAGCCCAAGTCGAACTGCATCAAGCCATAATTCCAGTTCTAATATCAATAATTTTACGTAAATTTGCATGAGCACAAAAGGTGCAGTTCTAGGCAATCCTAGCAGTAATATGCTCATGAATAATTATAAATGCCATACTCTTCCCAGGGATGCATAAATACAATTTATGTGCAATTTAATAACACACATAGTGTTCCGAGAAATCTAGCAGTGAAAGCTCAAGGATAGCTACAACAGTAGTAGCCCATGACATAAAGTACATGATTGTAATCCTTTTACAATTCTAACAACATATACACACAAGCATAATTATATCCACAATTATTATAGTTTGTATCATATAATTGGATTATTTAACCATCTCGTCAATAGATATTCAAGGTTAATTAAAACAATAAAAACCCATGACAACAATCACATATCACAACTTCTATGAAAGTTTAACAACCATTATTCTGAATATAATTAACACATCAATTACCCATATTATAAGTACAAGATACTTGCACAATAAGCATCCAACATAAGATATCATAAA
>ML803301.1:99922-116202 GCA_009831015.1 Picea engelmannii
ACTGAAGGAGGCAAATCCTCAACTTCCCCAAGGATATCTCAAGTGGTTAAAGCCTCTCCAAGGCTATATAAGCAAGCTTTCTAATGGTGAAAGGGGACTGGAAAGGGAGAATCACACCAAACTTATGATCTTATAAGTGATGCTGGAACAAAGATAATTTGGAAGCAAGAGACTTATGATCTCATAGGGAGCAATCGGTGAAGCTATCATCATTCAGATCATGGATCTTTTGAGTAAGGGGTAGACAAGGAGGACTTGACGAAACTCCTGCAATCCATCTACGACTGTAAGCAATGTTTTGTCCTCATTAATATAATTTGCTTGGCTTGTTTCTTTCTAATTCATGTTCAATCTCACATGAATTTGTCTCTTTAGTAGATAGACCTATTTCGGACTAATCTTGATAGAGTAGGAAGTGGTCGTACTTTGTTTGTCTACAGGGCTTATCGAAGAGCGAAATATTGGAGCTCAACTCAGAGCGTGCAGGGACAAACACTGGTAAAAGGTACTTCTTTTCTCCTTCCTCCTCACACACTAGTCCACCTAGATCTAAAATGAAATCAGTGACCATGATAAGCACTTTCTGTCTTAGAGTTAAGAGTCTAGCTCTTTGAGGAGATCTACCTGTCCGTAGGGAGATTTTCCTTCAACAGAAATTGGCGACTCCACTGGGGAGAATCGAATCGAAACTTTTGGTTTTAATTTTTCCTCATAGACATTGTCTTACTCTTTGATTGATGTCAGACCTCATTCACCCCTTCATATCTGATTGCACTTGCTGATTGACTCTTTACCCCATCACACTCAGCTTGCCTGTCAAAATTTGATCAAAATTTTGGGTTTTTGGACATTTTTATGAGTTTTTTGAGCCTGGCGCCCCCCTGCCCATGTTAGCAGAGCGCCAACACTCCCTGAAGGTGTTGGAAAAAGTGTTATAACGCCCTGGTGTCCCTTACACCAGAGCGCCAACCCCTTTTTGCATAAAATCTCTTCAAAAATTCCATTTTTTGGAGGTCCAAACCTTGTTTTTTCACTTGCTGAGCTGCTTTGGGATTCAATGCTTATTCTTTTGACCTTTGGCATGCTTCCTCCTAAGAAGTAAACACCTTATTGTTCAGATTTTATGCTCTTCTCCCTTATTTTTGAGTTTTTGCTGTTGAGATCTTGAAATCAATCCGCTGCTTTCTTCTCTCCTATCCTACTGAGCGAGAACTCTAGTGAAGGACATCAGAAGTATGTAAATCTTCTCATTTGATTCTTTGAGGTCATATGATCCAATTTATTTCTCCTTCCTTTGGCATTTTTGGTTTTCTTTCTCTTGTTTGATCGCAAAAAAGGGGTGTGTTGTTTGTGCGAAATCTGCATATTCTTGTCTGAATCTCCTTGATCTGAAAGGGTAGTTGGCAGGAGAAATTTTGCATTGAATTGATTATCATTCGCATACACATGACGAAAAAGATACATTTTAGTGCTTGATTTCCATATTAGAAGGCGTTTTTTGAAAATGTTTTAGCATTGCATTGGATTCGAGTGAGAACCAATTGATTGAGGATGTTTCATATTAGTATTTGAAAGTGAAAATGACTACTTCTCTTTCTCTTAAATAGGCGTTCATTGAAAAGAAAAGACTGCTTATCATCTTTCATGCATCTTTTTTGGAATTGAGTCCTCATTCCATCAGTTTCACTTTCGTGCACCCTTTGAGTAAAGAACAACCATAAAACGAACGCTAATTAAAAACTATCTAGAACATTTTTGTTTTTAGGATCTTCCACCAACAGTAGACTAGGGTTAGCACTTTGGATTAGGCTGTGAGTACAACTCTCCAAAGTTTTCAAAACAAACATTAGCATCCTGAGTTAGGGAGAGTCAAATCCAATTGTTGTATTGGTTTTCTAGGATCCCCCTCTCACACAGGAGTTACACATGAGGTCGCATTCAGGTGAATTACAGAGATTATCCCTCTGTGGTTCAACTATTTGTAGTGGTCAGATCGTATATTGGGGGTCACTAGAAGGTATACCCACGATTATGTGTGGGAGCCTTTCGGGTTGATTTCAGACTTGTTATCCTGCCCATACGTTTCAGATCGGACTGTCGACTATACCCACCCAGGGACTCACTGCGAATTGGTATCTTTAGTTTCCATAATCTATAGGTACTTACACAAGGTGACGGTGAAGGGAAGTCTCACTGTACCTAGAATAGACATTGGTCAAACTCACTCGGGCTCCTTGGAGGGTAAATCCACAATTACTGCATGGAAGCTTGCACCAAGGTGTAAGTCCATTAAGCAGGTCGCCATTGTAATTGTTCCACCATATCCCAACCCCTTATCGACTTGATCACGCGACGTTGGATTTCATCACCAACTAGTACGGTCATCGAGAGAAGTTTTGTTTGCTTGGTTGATTCCTAGATTTCATTAGCGCATGTTGTTTCTTTTTGTTAGTTGGCCTAGATTTTCAGTGTGTTTTGTTATTCTCCACAATTGATCTCATAGACGATAAAGGTATTCGCCGATCACGTAGGATGCAAGGGATGCCTCCGGAAGGCTATCAACCCTTACCTCCTAACTCGCCAGAAGACAACTACCATAGAGAGGTAGAAAATCAATCTGACGTTGGAAGTGCTATTGCTCCTCCGTTAGATAACTTAGAAGATGCTTTGGTAACAGTTGAAAATCCCACCACACCTGTGTTGGTAACTCCTCTCGAACCACTTTTGGTTCATTTAGACTCCCTTGGGAACGTCATAGACAAAGAAGTCCCACGATTACCAGAGAGGATATTTACCGAAACATATATGGGATCCACAAAACCTCTCTTTGGTGATGAGTATAGGACTCCTGTTCGTCCTAGCACTGTAGTAGAAACCAATCCCACACCTGCTCATTCTGTATGGAGGACTTCATCGGGATGCGATCTCTATGAACATTTCAAATCTATTCGACAACCTTTTCATTCTCATGACCCTCCTAGTGAAATAGGACCATCCGGTCAAACCATGAACCACCCAGTCAATCAAGTTATTCACCCTACTGCTACACCAACACAAGTCCATCCTAATGCTGGACTCATCCCCAAAGCACTTCAATCTCTACCCCTGTTTCTAGAAGTTTTTACTCTACAGTTCCGCATGTTCCACATGATCCTATTGGGACATCTTCTCACCCAAGAATGCAGACCCCTGCTGGCCAAACACAACCAGTTGGAGGGAAACCACCATCCAACGAACTGTTTCCTCCTAGAGGACTACCTTTCCATGGCGGGTCTACCCCTCCCAGGGGACAGTCCCCTTTTCATGCTCCTCCTGGAGGGCAACCTCCGTTTTCCAGTTATACCCCGGTCGCCAATCCACCGTTGGCAGGGGGCAACCCATGTTTGCTGGAAACCCTTCACAATCCTGGGGAGCATCCTCAGGAGGCACTTTTACTCAACCCCACGTTGGGGGGAACTTGTATAACAACCCACTAGGAGGAGTATCCAATCATGTTCCTCCCGGAACATCTTACGGGCAATCTTATCCGGGTGGTATCCAAAACACCACCTGGAGTTCTCCGGGACCGCAGTCTTATCCTCCTCATGGGCCTCATGTGTATCTGCCTCCGGGATCCACTCCTTACCATTCTCAAGGGAAAAATGTTTATCCTCCTCGCAGGCAAATAAATCACTCAGCCTATAATGTTCAGAACCCACCGGGTTATGCCCATGTTTCTCATGCACCATCGAATCATTCTTATCCTGGACAACAACAACCGTATGTAGGAGGACCTACTAGTTACAACTATCCACCTAACCCAGTCTATTTCCCTACTGGTGTTCCTATGCTGTACCGGTATCATTCGCACATTAATTGAAATCTACCTTTCCTTGCGGCTCTGGATCTCCCAGACTTGTCTCGGTTAACTAATGATCCTATCTCTCATTCAATGGTTTGGCCAGTCATTCCAGCTAAGCTTCCTTCTGATATTCCGAAATTTGACGGAAACACTGGCGAAGATTCAAACAACCATGTGATGACTTTCCATTTGTGGTGTTTATCAAACTCCCTCATGGATGATTCTATACATTTGCGTCTTTTCCAATGAACACTTACTGGTTCAGCAACAAAGTGGTATATTGAACTACCATGTGCTTCTTTTCATGATTTCAATTCCCTTGCCATGTATTTCCTCACGCACTTTTAACTGCCTATTCACTACGATACGGGTACTGAACTCTTGACCTCCCTTCGTCAAACTAACTCTGTGCATATCTCTGACCATATTCATGAGTGGAGGCAATGACGAAGGATGATCAAGGCAGTCATTCCTGACATGCTCTTGGCAGAATGGTTTACTAAATCACTATTACCCCCGATCACTCGCGATGTCGCTATGGGTGGTGCGATCACAGAGGAACAAGCCATTGCTCGGGCTCAGTACTTAGATTTGGTTTATTCCCAATCTGGTACTTTGTATGATTTGCTTTCGAATGCTTGAGCTAATACCGATCCTTCTAATCCATCATCCTCATCTCATGCAGATGGTGTTATCGGTTCTTTCAAAACTCAATCTCTTTCCAAATCGACTACACCCTCTTCTACCTCCCCCCAAACTCAGGTCTCTAAGGTGAATGCAGTTCAATTTGCCCCTTCACAACAATCTGGAGGTAAGAAGAAGACAAAAAATAATAATGAACAACCCAAAAATCAAACACCTACTACCGAAAAGAAACCACAATGGAAACTGAAATTCCCGTGTATCATTTGTGGTGACGATCATTACACTCGAGATTGTCCGCTTTGCAATGAAGTGGCAAAAATTTTCCAAGGGAAGTCACAACCCGCTATACTCACTCAGCCTTTTCCACAGAAACAAT
The DNA here is from genome assembly GCA_009831015.1 of Picea engelmannii. Lineage (NCBI taxonomy): Eukaryota > Viridiplantae > Streptophyta > Pinopsida > Pinales > Pinaceae > Picea > Picea engelmannii. The sequence goes on from ML803301.1 coordinate 104,785, forward strand.
CCATGGTTGCTCAAACCCCCTCTCCTGGGGGTAGTTCTAGCGATCCTAATGATGAGGCCTCATCGAGTGCACATATTTATATGTTTAATGGGATCAATTTGACCACTCTCTCTAAGACCTACGACACACCAGGTAACCCTAACAAAGGAAAAGACACTAACGATGCCGACACTTTACCAGATCCATCATCATCCTCCGTTAGTCTTCCATCGGTTAATCCTTCGTCTGGACCACTTCAGATTGAAAAACCCACATTCGACTCTATCTTACGCCCTCCTAAGAGAACTATCCACAAAACTACCTTTAATCCTAGTTCACGTGCTTCCCAAAACTACAACATTGTTGAAGATTTGGCTCAAGCACCGTGTGCTATGTCTGCGTTAGAAGTTCTACAACATTGTCCTTGTCAACGTAGAACGCTCTTGACCGCTCTTGGCGTTGTTGATCCTGAGTCGTCCAATAAGATCATGGTTAACCTGGACAATTATGCGTCTCGAATCTCCCACCAACTTGCTTTCTAAGTTGATGTTGTTGTTCACAATCAACAAATCCATCGAACTATTCTGGATGAGGGAGCCTCAACTTGTGTCATGTCTTTAGCGTGTTGGAAAGGTTTAAAATCACCGACACTCAACAAATCCCCAATGATGTTACGAGCCTTCGATGGGTGAGGTTTTCATCCCCATGGGCTTTTACAGTCCCTGCCCATCCAATTGGGTGGAAAAACTATTATTGTTGATGTTGAGGTGGTCGATGCTCCCCTCGATTACAACTTGTTACTTGGAAGAAGTTGGTTTTATGCTATGACTGTCGTTGCCTCGTCGATCTTTCGATGTGTACAATTTCCTCATCAGGGTAAAATTGTCACTGTTGATCAGTTGGATTTTTGCACGACCGATGCTCACGCTCTTGCTACCAACAATATTCCTTTCTTGGGAGACCACAAGATCACGTATGAAAGTGTTGGTGTTGGCTTATTGAAAGATTCTAGCCTCATGGGTACCTTCCCTACACCACTTCCACCGACTACACATCATATTGCCACCGTCGATATGATTTCGACCGCGGGTTATCAATCTTTGGAATCATCTGACCCTCGGATTGTACCTTGTCCATTGGAATTCGATGCACTAGGTGACACCGTGCCACTTAGTCTAGCCGAAATGTCATACATTTCTACCCCATCCGCTTCTCCCTCGTCAGCACTTGACGATTCCTCACTGCAATCACGGTTGAGTTCCTTGTCGTCTGCGATTTACTACATTTCCCCAACTTTTCCTTCAGATGAATCTATTCCAGAAATGTTTCGCATTGGCAAGTTACCTCAGGATAATAACTGTCACCAATCCTCTTTTCTTCCCCCTTGTGAAGAAATTTGGGCATATATACCGTCAATCTCCCCTCCTGGTGTTGATTTTTCATCATCTCTCATGCTTTCCACTTCCGACGATTTGGATCCGGTAGTGGACATGGTGATTTCTTCGGTAGGATTATTGGAGCTTGATCTCCTTACTCCTATCGCGACCCTCGACATGTGTTCTTTCTCGAGTGATTATCTTCCATCCAGTGAAGATCTCCTAGAGACCATGACCACATTTTATCCATTGCCATGGTACCCTTCCAGAGCATTATCCTGTTGGAAGCCATGATCCGGATGAAACCACGAGTATAGTTTCTCTTCTTTGTGGCAAGCTTGTTAAAAAATGAAACAGAGGTCTTGAGCATAGTTCTTTTCCTGTGTCAAGCTTGTTAAAAAATGAAACAGTCATCTCTCTTGAACCTTCTTTTCATCCACCCTTCTCCTTTTTCTCATCTACTAGAGAACTTGGTGACGACCTTAGAGCTGGTGAATGAATCGAAGCTTGGAGGGCATGTCTCCAGCCTTTGATGATCTTTCTGGAGCTAAGCCACCAGCTTTTAAGCTGGGGGCTTATCGAGCTTAGTCTTTGTTCTTTCTCGTGCTCGTAAATACATGAGAATGCATCTGGGTAGACTTTTATCTCTTTTTCAGACCTGTATGGATATACGAAGAACCCCCTGGAGTCTCCTTTAAGCTCTTTTCAAACTCTCTAAACATGAAAATATTGCTGAGTGATCTTGCTTCCTTTCCCACTCGTTAAACGGTTTGAAAGGGCATCTTTCGAGTGATAATTTATCTCTTTTCGGCCTCGCGAGACTAACATTACGAAAAAGGACAACATTGGAGTCATCTTTAAGTCCTTTTCAGACTCTCTAAACATGAAAAGATTACCGAGTGACCTTGTTCTCTTCACGCTCATTAAAGTATTTGAAGAAAATGTCTGTTGAGTGATAGTTTATCTCTTTTTCGGTCTCATCAGACTACTTTACGAAAAAGGAATTGAGAGAGTTCTCTTTTAAGTGTTTTTCCAGACTCTATAATCATGAAAAACCTTCGAGTTTTCTGTCTTTGGACTCGCTCAACAAAACATCGACAGGCCCATATGGGATCGAACCCTTACTTCTTCTAGTTCATTAAACAAAGGAAGAGGAACTTACCGAAGGTGAGTTTTATCAAGCATGTGTTATCCTCCTCAAGATCATTAAATTAAAAAGAGGTACTTGTCTATCTAGATGGGGGAAAAATTGAAAGAAGCAAGCCAAGCAGTTTTTTGAGAACATTACCAAGTAACTCTTAGAGTCGCCCTTGAACACGACACTTTGTATTTTGCATGCATTATAATCCGCTGAACCTCTGCACTGAGCCAATCCTTTGAGTTTCTTTCACTCCTTTGGGTCACCCGATGAAAGTCACAGTATCCATTGCATCATCGTGTTTTGGTCCATGTCATGTTTCTACCGTTGTGCCTCAGTGTTCAAGGGAAGTATCCGCCTCGAGAGTCAGCCATCTCAAATATCTTGTCTCAATACCTGTGTCAGTCCATGTTCATTTGATCTACCAATTACACATCTATGTTCGTTTTGTGTCGTTGATGGGGGATACATTAAGGCCCTCCTTCGACGAGTCTATTCCTGTCTACTTCAACACATTATCCAGGAACTAGACTTAGAAACCAGTTAGTACTTTGGGACTTGCATGCCTCAATGGCAGGCTTCCTCACGTCCGACATCGGGTTTACATCATTAACCTCTGATCGGATGATTCCATGTATGTTCGACTTCAGCTCATCCATTCACATTTGTTGGAATGTACTAGAGTACCTTGGGAATCATTGACATTAATGGTGATCTCCCTCACGCTTGTTAACGGTTTCCATCATTGACCGGTAATCAAGTGGTTTCTGCCATGTTCGACATCAGGACATCTATTCACATGGTTAGATTCGTACTACATCGGGATCGGTAAGAAGACCCTGGGTTGAGTGATCACTTTGATATGTACTTTTCCTAGGTTGCGATGGACTTTCTCTTAGACAATGACACATATACTATTACATAGATCCACTTTGTATTGGTCGTGGCTATGTCTTGTCATCTTGTAGATCCACTGTGTATTCTTTGTGGCTACGATCAGTTCAGGTCATAAGAGTATAGATCCACAGTGTATTTTCAGTGGCTATACCTTTTTATCAATACAATTATGGATCCGAATTGTATTTTATGGCGGCCATATCTTGCAAGTCTTGATCACCCAAGCATAGGTATGCCTACCTTGGGTTTGAAACATGTCATAATATTTGTTGGATGTTTGTGTGCAGCTTATGTCAGGTTCTCCACGTCTATACCCTTGCTTGAAAGTCTACAAAGCATTTCAGTTATCAGTTCTCATCTTCTAACTTCATACTTTGGGGGGCAATATGTTACACGTCAAAATTACTCACTTTGATAGTGTTGCAAGTGTCGTCATTACAAGTGTCGCAAGTGTCGCATTTTTCTCACAAGTGTCGAGGGTGTCAGGGAAGCATACTGCCATGGTGCCTATGTCGTGCCTGTAAACGACATCAGGAGGACACTTGGCACATGTCATCAGGAAGACACTTGGAACATGTCAAACACTTGATTTGGAAGAGGAGGAAAGGTTAACTGGGCTCATGAACCTTTTTCCATCTGAAAACACTCAAAAAAAATGTTTTTGGAGGGGAGCGCTCCCCTATAACTATCTCAGGAGTGCTGGCACCCCCCATAAGCAATCAGGGAGCGTTATAGGCTGCATCAACCCTTTTGCAGGAGCACTCCTACCTTCAAGAGTGCTGACACTCCCCTATACACTACTAGGGAGCGCTACAATGCTCTGATGGCCCTTTTGAGGGAGCGCTGCCTATTCTGGGAAGTAGTTAAGTTGTTGAGATGAATGGGGGAAGGATCCTTTCATTCTTGGAAGGTAGTTGGATTCGAATCCCTAGTCCAGCCATGATCTTAGGGCAGATCCTCAACTAAAGGAGGAAAATCCTCAACTTCCCAAAGGATATCTCAAGTGGTTAAAGCCTCTCCAAGGCTATATAAGCAAGCTTTCTAATGGTGAAAGGGGACTGGAAAGGGAGAATCACACCAAACTTATGATCTTATAAGTGATGCTAGAACATAGATAATTTGGAAGCAAGAGACTTATGATCTCATAGGGAGCAATCAGTGAAGCTATCATCATTCAGATCGTGGATCTTTTGAGCAAGGGGTAGACAAGGAGTACTTGACGAAACTGCTGCAATCCATCTACAACTGTAAGCAATGTTTTGTACTCATTAATATAATTTGCTTGGCCTGTTTCTTTCTAATTCGTGTTCAATCTCACATGAATTTGTCTCTTTAGTAGATAGACCTATTTCAGACTAATATTGATAGAGTAGGAAGTGGTCGTACTTTGTTTGTCTACAGGGCTTATTGAAGAGTGAAATATTGGAGCTCAACTCGGAGCGTGCAGGGACAAACACCGGTAAAAGGTACTTCTTTTCTCCTTCCTCCTCACACACTAGTCCACCTAGATCTAAAAGGAATTCAGTGACCATGATAAGCACTTTCTGTCTTAGAGTTAAGAGTCTATCTCTTTGAGGAGATCTACCTGTTCGCAGGGAAATTTTCCTTCAACAACCTCTAACTTTCCTCCCAACCTTAGACACTATTGCCCACAAATTGACAATAGGTCACACCCAAGATGGGTTTGAACTCCACTTTGGCAAGGAAAATCTATCCCAGAAGATCTCTCAACAACAACAATATCTCAATACAGGTGCCAAGTTCAAAAACAATTTTACAGACTCTACTTTCCACACATGATTGTCCCACCCAATAATTTTGCCCCCTATGACTACCCACTTCCCTTTCGGGCTTCAACAACAAGCTGAACATGAAATAATCAAAGTTTTGTGACAACAACTTGGCACCTCTGGGAATCAAATTCACTGCAATTAGCTCACCTAGAGAGAATGCACATGGGCCTAGCAACTCGCCTCTTCAACTTAACCCCCAACAATTTCTTTTAAGCGCTCTTCAACATAATGGTAAATATCCCAACAACACATCCATCCATGGAAATATAATACCCAACACGTTGACCATCCCTCGTACTCTGGCAGAGAAAGATCAAGAAAGAAATCAAAATTTCCCCGTCCTCTCGTAGCGGTGTATCGAGATAGAAATCAAAATTCCCCCCGAAACTACACTAAGTTTTCTCATTATATTCACATATCAATAGAATGACACTTATCACTCCATGCAACCCCATTTAACCCACTTGGCAATTTGTTCCCTTCTATTGGGACTTAGGGTAACACAACATACATGTATCCATAAATTAGACTTTTAAGAAAATATTATTAATATATTCTCTTTTGCTTAAGCCCCCTTTTGTTTATCCCTTTTTTCCTAAGACTCTTAGCCTCCTTTCCTATTCTAGTGTATTTTACCCCCCTTAACTCTTCTTGTCAGGATGGTCTGCATGCAATCGTGTTTTCTTTTATTACTTTCAAAGTGAAAGTACACAATACAAAACAGGCTCATTGGCCAAAAGAGGTTCCTGGCTCACCGACCTATACACATAATTGGAATTATATTTCAACTAGGATTCAGCCTAGGCATATTACATTCCCCTCCCCCTTATTTATGCACTATCCTCAGTGAACCATATACATATGTACAAACATAATTCAAAAATTTACAAAAATATGTGGATACTCTATTTGTATAGCATCGTCACGTTTCCAAGTTGCTTCCTCAAGTTCGTATTAGGTCCATTGGACCTTTACTAGATTTATGACTCGATTCCCGAGCTATTTTTCTTTTCGGTCCAAAATGAAAATTGGTGTTACCTAGAATTTTCCCTCCGCCTCTACCCGAATCACATTCCAATCAATGACATGATTAATATCATGTACATATTTTTTAAGTATACATGAAAAACATTATGAATTTGCATGGACATTGGTAATGCAAGAATATAAGCTACATGACCAATCCTTTCCATAACTTCGAATGGCCCACAATATCTTGCTGATATTTTTAAACACCTTCCCAATCTCAGGGAACTTCGTCTTTCTTTTACTTTAAAAAATACATGGTCACCTACTGAAAATTCTCTAGGAGTTCTATTCTTATCAGCATAACGTTTTTTCCTTTCATGTGCAGCTTTCAAGCTCTGTTTTATCTTCCTCATTTGATCCTCCATATCCCTGAGTAAATCTCGTCCAATTATTTTCCAATTAGATGAATTGTCCCAGTTGATTGATGTATTGCATTCCCCCCCGTAGAGTGCTTCAAATGGACTCATATTTATAGATGCTTGGTATCCATTGTTATAAGCAAATTCGACCAAGTGTAGATGATCCTCCCCCTTAGAGGGTTTGTCCATGACATGCATTCTGAGCATGTCTTCTATTATTTGGTTGACTCTTTTGGCTTTTCCATTTGACTCAGGATGGTAGGTTGTGCTAAAATTTAAATCTGTGCCCAATCCTTTGAATAACCCTTTCCAAAAATTCGACGTGAACTTGGAATCCGTATCAGATACCATAGCTTTTGGTATCCCATGTAGTCTGGCTAATTCCTTCAAGTAGATATCAACAATGTTGGTTGTGTTGGGAGTTTTCTTCACAAAAATGAAATGGGTAGCTTTAGTAAGCTTGTCCACAACTACCATAATTGAATCATGTTGTTTGACAGTCATGGGTAGTTTGGTAATAAAGTCCATGGTTACCACTTCAAATTTCCACTCCAAAATGGGAAAAGGCTATAATAAACTAGTTGGGTGTCTATGCTCAACCTTGACCTTTTGACATTCGAGACATTTGGCAATAAAATATGCAACCTCCTTTTTCATACCAGGACAATAATATAGTTTTTTGACAGATATGATTGTCTTTTGGTAACCTGGGTGTCCAACATAAGACACCCCATGCATTTATGACAATATCATTTTTTTCAACTCTCGATTATCTGGAAAATATATTAAATTCTTGAACATAAGTATATGTCTTCCTTCAGCTCAAAATTCTCAATTTTCCATTGCATTTTTTCTTGCCGTAGATTTTCTTTCATTTTCTCATATGTTTGATATGTTTTTGTAGCTTCTAAAATTCTATATTGATGGTTGTAGCATGTATCTCATGTGCTCTTCTGTTGAGTGCATCGACCACCTTTTTATCTTCACTCTTGATGTGCTTAATATCAAAGTCATATTCACTGAGGAGCTCTAGCCATCTACTTTGCCCGACGTTCAAGTTTGGCTGTCCAAATAGATATTTTAGCCCATTGTGATTTGTTCTCAATTCAAATTTACTTCCCATAATGTAATGCTTCCACATTTTTAAAGCATGAACAATGGCTGATAGCTCTAAATTGTGAGTGGCATACAATTTCTCATGTTCCTTCAACTTTCTTGATTCATAGCACACTACATGTCCATTTTGACTAAGGACCCCACCAAGCCCTTCTTTGAATGCATCGGTGCATACAACAAAATCTGCATTAGGATCAACAATTTTTAGAATTGGTCCACTTGTTAGTTAGCTCTTCAAATGTTGAAAGGTTCTTTGACATTCAGGTGTCCATTCAAATTTCACACCTTTCTTCTATAGATATGTAATTGGGTGTGCAATGCGGGAGAACCCTTCGATGAACCTCCTATAATAACCTATTAGTCCCATGAAGGACCTCACCTCAGAGACGTTTCTTGGAGTTGGCCATTCTGCGATGGATTTTATCTTTTCAGGGTCTATAGCTATACCTTCCTCTGATATGATATGGCCCAAGTAATGAATCCGCCTCTGGTAGAAATAAAATTTAATCAACTTAGCATATAATTGATGTTGTCTTAATATTTGCAACACCATTCTCAAGTGTTGTTCATGTTCTTCTTCAGATTTGGAATAAACAAGGATTCCATCCAGGAAGACAATGACAAACTTGTCTAAGTATTCTCTAAAGATACTATTCATTAAACACATGAAAACAACTGGTACATTTGATAATTCAAATGGAACCATTGTAAACTCGTAGTGGCCATACCTTGTTCTAAAAGCAGTCTTACTAATGTCCTCTTCTTTGATACTCACCTAGTGATATTTGGAGCTTAGATCAATCTTGGAAAATACCTTTGCATCTCTTAATTGATCAAAGAGTTCATCTATCCTTGGCAAAGGATATCTTTTCTTGTAAGTTACCTTGTTTAGTTGCCTGAAGTCAATGCAATGCGTCAAGATGCCATCTTTCTTTTTCACAAAAAATACTGGTGCAACCCAAGGTGATACACTTGGGTGTATATATCCTTTCTTCAAAATTTCTTCCAATTGCTTTGTTTCCTTCAACTCGGGTATGCTCATTCTGTAGGGTGCTTTGGATAGAGAGGCTGTTGTAGTCATTAAATTAATTGAGAAATCAATATCCCTTTTGGGTGGTAATCCAAGGATTTCTTCAAACACATATTCAAATTCTTTTAGAGAAACATAATCTTCAACGTTGGGCACTTTGTCTTTAGGAGTTTCGTCCATATGTACTGCAAATAGTTGGCATCCTTTCCTAAAACTTTTCTTCAGATGCAAGGATGAGACTTCTCTGATAGTTACAATTGTTGAGCCCCTGTGTTGACATTCATACCTATATGAAAGCCATTAATAGAATGCCAAAGGTTTTTTAATTTAATGATTTTCATAGATTGCATGGGAATAAAAGCATACTGTGACCTACCTAAAACAAAATTATTTTGTGTGCAAGTATTTTTTTATCATTTCCTTTTGAAAGATTTCAAACCTATTATGGATGTATAGAGAGACAATGCAAGGTCATTGAACAATATTATAGATCCACCATAGTTGTGGAATCAATGGGTTGGAAGGTGGTGCAGTTCCTATTGGAGCATTCAATTCTGACCATTTTGTGTTTGTCGCACTGAGTGTGAAGAACAATGTGGGGGCATCCTAGTTGTACGATCATTTCTATCAGCTCTCTTCTATGAAAAATCCAGTGTGCTCGAGTACCTCGCAAATGCATCCTAAATTGCATGACATGATCTCATAGCTTGTCAATGTACAAAGTTTGAAGGTGGTAGTGAAGGCCTTCAGTAGTGGTTGGCATGTTATTTGCTTGGCTATTATTTATAAAGAACACATCACTTTCCTGACTACAGTGGCACATGATGAGGTTGAATAGAAGTAGTGGAACCTTGGATAGCTATCGAATTTGTTATCATGATATCAAATCAAGTGGAGTGCATATTGGTCAATGCGAATCGTTCTTTATTGTGGTCGGTCATGTATTGCATTCCCTGTTGGCAATCGTGTTGGGAATGACATATCACATATACCCTATGTATTGTATTCATTCATTGGTGCTACTCCTATTTATCACCATTCAGTCATATCTATTAGAGGGCCAACTTTGTCTTAGACAAAGTTATTGATTTATGTGATTTCTCAATGCACATTAGGAAAACAGAAGGCAAAAGAAGTTTGGTTTTCAATAAAGCTTGGATTGTCTTGGAATGTATTTGAAATATTAGAAGAAATGTTGAAGAGATGAACATAGATGTCTGTAGGTACATTATGAAGTGCAACAATTGAGGTATGGTTGAGCTAGACATATTTGTAACATCTATCACGTTCTGTCTTATAGAGAAGTGCATTCATGACTTGGGATTTGGTAACATAACAATCATAATATTTTCCCTCTATTCCATGTCTTCTAACTACCAAAATATTCAAATCTTCAAGGTGGCATGGGAGGTAATTAATGATTGTGGTAATATTTTGTGGGAAAATAATGGTGTGACTATTATATTTGTATTGGCCACCTTAAGCGTGGCTAACCTGTTATATTTTGAGATGAGGTGGCCATTAGTTTACACATGACAAAGAGAACAAATAAAACCATTAGACAATATGGTTGTACGAATCCTAGGGTAGGATCCCATACAAGTATTATAGGTATGTATGTTGGACAAGGCATCGATCCGAGTGCAGAACGTTTTAATAAGTATGGGCAAGGGCTTGGTGTCGAATAGGTTCAACTATAAATTCCATGGAAGGGTGATTTTCCTTGAATCTTGTAGCTCATCTTTGCGATGTGCATATTGCTTGCATCGCTTCTCATTTTTTTGGGCATTTGGTGTAGATGCAATACTAGTAATTTGGTTGGTTACATTGAGGTTAAGGTTGGAAAAGGTATGAGTGTTATTGAAGAAAGGGATTTTGTTTTCAAATTGGCTACTAGAAATGGTAAACATAAGTTTATTGTTGAAGTTGATGGAATAGTGTTTAGTTTCATAATGGTATTTGCTCATTGAACATGGATTTCTTTTAGATGAAGTGAAATCGCAAAAAACATATTTTGCAATTGGGTGATTCCATGGACTTGTTGTCTAACTAACGTACCTTTTCCAAGGTGTTTATTGTGGAGCTCATGCTATTTATACAATTGAAGCGACGATTCTTTAATCTTTTATGTACTTTGAATTAAAATTTGACCACCTTTAAACTATTAATTTATAATAAATGTTAATATTTGTTTGAAAGACATCTTTAATACTTGAAAATACTTATATTGAAATATATAAATCAATATTTACAATATATATTAGTAAAAAAACCATTATAATAATTTAAATAAAATTACAAAGGATAAAAATATATAGATAAATGAACAAATAAACAAAAAAAAAAAAAATTGTATACAAACATAGTATACATTGATATTAATATACATTTTAAACAAAGTATAAAAATACACTGTAATTCTTGATTTCCATGCACATAACATATTGATATTACTATACGGTTTCAAACAAAAAGTATAAGGACACGTTGCAACCCTTGATTTCTATAAACATAATATGATATTCATTAACATGCATTTATTTTATTCTTACATAGATACATCACATGAAGGCATTTAAACATAAAATGCAATTTTTCATTTGCATGAATAAATTTGTTGGAATTGAATATATATTTATGAAATATATGAGTTCCAAAAAGTGATGACTTATATAGTCTGCATATAATGAAGTAGTGAGGC
>ML803301.1:116350-126579 GCA_009831015.1 Picea engelmannii
ATATATATTAAAAAAAGTGATGCTTTACATAGGTTGTACACAATCAAGTAAGTATTATTTTAAATCTTTTTAGAATATAAAACATATTAAGTGTTGAGATCTAAGTATGCACCCCTGCCTCTTCTGCCTTCTTTTCTTATGCTTTCATCAAAATTATTCATCTTTTGGTTGGTTAAGTCGTTTCTTATTACTAAATGACTTGGTATTTTATTCATTATCTTTCTTGATTGATTCTTTGGCCAAATTATTTATGTTTTCTTGAAGGATAATTGCATGTCATGATTTGGTTCGAAATACTTGTCATCATGTTTTCCATTGATTGAGCATGCAACAGGTCCACCAAGTCTTTTGTGTGCACAGGGAACACCTATGAACAAAACACAAAAATTCAGAGCAGTCATTTTCGGTCTTAGATTTCAAGCCAAATAAAGAGGTTAAGTTTCAAAGGTGGAGATCCAACATGCCGCCAGATCAATGGCTCTCGCAAATTCGAGATTCCAGAACTTACGCAAGGTTTAATCACAAGAGTTACATAAGGCACTCCGCGACTTTGGTGCCGAAACGTTAGAGTTGTCTTTGTCAAAAAATCTTGAACGCCGAACCGCCAGAGCCATGTGGCATCCATCCAACACTAACATGTGGCATTCTAAACATTGCTTCGATGATCTTCCCAAACACTTAGCACTCAAAACTCTTGAATGTCGAAACGTCAGAGCCATGTGGAATCCATCCAACACTGACACATGACATTCATCAGAGGAGACACATGGCACTCATTTCAAACACCTTTGGTTATGCCATTTGCCCATTTTTGGGTGACACGTGTCACTCTCCTCATGCAAACACATTAACGACCATGACGTCAGGGACACATTAGATCCAAAGTCTCGAAGTGTCGATAAGCCGAAGCGCCAAAGATCCGGAGAAACCCGACACTCTTCTATCATGACACATGGCATTCATCAGTTGAGACACATGGAATCCATCAATTGAGACATGTGGAACTTATTTTAAGCATATTTGGGTCCGTCATATGTACTATTTTGTGTGATACGTGTCACCCTTCTTCACGTGACACGTCAGCGATTTGACACATCAGATTGCCACATCACATCCGAAGGATCAACCATCTGGGAGGTTTTACTTCAAGACAATTGTGAACCCCCGAAGTACCGGAGCTCCAAAGGGTCGAAGCTCTGAACTACCACGTCACTCTGGGAGGTCAGTTGTCCAGGAGATATCCACACTCTACATTCAGAAAGTCCCAAAGAGCTGAAGAACCGAAGTTCTGAAGTGCGAGAGACACGTAGCGCTTATCTACAAAGACACATAGCACTCATCTATGCCGACACGTGGCATTAATCCATGGTGACACGTGGCATCCATTGATCGTAGACACATGGTACTCATTTCGAGGTGTTTTCAGCACGCCATTTGCCCCATTCCATGTGACACATGACACCCTTCTTTTCATGACATGTCATTGGTCGTGACGTCACAACTGCCACATCACTCCGGGGAAATTTCCTCTGGGAGATTTTGATCGAGAGTTAACACAGTTTCCAAAGGAGATGGAGTCCAAACTCCCGAAAGCCAAATGATTAAAGGATAATCCCAAGCTAATTAAGATAAACATGATTAGCACTTTGGGGGATTTCAAATCAAAGCAAGCACAATTCTCTGAACCCCTAAAGTGTTAGAGCATTGAACAACCAAAGTGGGCCCTGAACTATCGCGTCAGCTCTCGAAGGTTGTCCTCCGAAAGATTTTTATCAAGAGTAGGTGCAGTCTCCTAAAGTCCCGAATGTCGAACTCCCAAAATAATTAATTATTAAAGTCTTAATCTCAGGTTAATTAGCATAAGTGGTGGTTCGTGACTCTAGGCCTCAGAGAGATATGAATATTCTACGCTCCAAAACTCTTGAACGTCGAAATAATGAAATGGCTTATCTCTGTTAATGGCATATTTTAAGTTTGGAACGTCGAGCCAATCCACATCATCAGATTTTTCATTTGGCATTAGTTCGACGTTAGCCAACAGTTACATAACATAATTTCCAGAATCCAGACCCTGCAATACCAAACTAGGATTGGGGAAACTATAATCCAGACAGTAGAAAGAATATTAGAGACTCTGGGAAAACACCAGATGATTTTCTTCTTTCACTGACAATACATTCAGTTATCTCTAGTGGCCTCCAATACCACACATGCATGGACATGATCAATACAAAACTCATTTTTGTCACTCCTAATTGTTTTCTGTCAGATCTCAATTCGCTCCAGTGCATGCATTAGTCTAATTTTATCACAAATAACAATTTTAATTGTTTAGTTCAAGACTCTTTTAAGTTTAAAGCATAATAAGTGGTCTTTTATGTGTGATAAGAACCACTCTTTTTTATTAAGTCAAGTGTGAAGTATACATTACTATACTCCAACAATTTCTAGTTAAGTTAATAAGTTGTTTTATAACTGGTAGTGTAGAGTTAAGTTTTAGTCCCACATGGACGAGAGCCTCTGCAACTCTTATAAATATGCATTTTTTTTTATGTTTTGAGGGTTGAGTTTTTTGGGAGAAAAAGGTCAATACAACAACTAGTTGGAACCATTCTACGCATGGATTAAATCTCTCTACCTAGTGAAGATACTATTGATGACAATGTGTTTGTGTCCAAATTCGTATGTGCTTCTTATCTTGAATACAATTTTGGTTTATGCAAAGTACATTTATTTTCCTTCAACTACTATATAACTTGTCTTTATTAATATGCAACTTGTGATAACAACTATGCTTTGATGAAGAATTGTTTTTGTTGAAACATGTGGGAATGACTGTGTTTTTAGTACATGTTTAATGCTTGAAATGTTATTTTAAGATTCAAACTTCTGGTAGCAGATTGTTCATTGAATGGTTTGTTATTTTTTCTTTGTTTTTACCTTTACTGTCTCACTTGTCTGTCCTTAGTGTGCCACCAACCAAGGAGGACCCTCGTCTATGTCATTTGGATAACCAAACTATGCTCATGTATTGGTAAACCAACCCTTCAACTGATCCATAAATAAATAAACCAACCATTCATAACTTGAGGTGGCCTAGCTCTGCCCTTTAGCAGTCAGGTGTAGACTTTAGGACCAACATCTTCTAGCGTCGTTGCCAGGGAATGAAGTAACGAAATATCTTTCCCTAGGAGAATGACAACGATGATATATGACCTTTGATGGTGAAAAAAGATTAGACACTTTCATACTGCCATCTTTCACCTGACAACTCCATTGAGTTAACTTCAAAAAGAAATACCGGCTCCCAGAAAATGACTCAAGAAATCCAAATATGAGCACACCAGAGGAACTAAATCTCATCCTAATCGTGAGAAGGATGCAATAGTATTTGATCCAGAAATACAACTAAGAAAATCAACCTTAGCTCAAAGATATACTTCACCCCTCAATGGTAAAGCTGCACCTCAAGAATCCATTGTTCTTCATCATCACAAGCAGCTTGAATTTTCTATCCCTAAGAATCACAATTCCGAGGAACCGGAGACACCTTCAACTCTTGCCTCTACTTCATCATCTTGTCCAACATCCACCCCTGTATCTCCAATCAATATTCAGATTCCTATTTCCCAAACAATGGTTGTTAACATGATGGATGCCATAATTGCTGCTAGATATGCACCCTTAGTTCTGCATGTAGGATTGCATGCACTTCCAACCACAAATTACATGAAATATTTTCCCAGATATAATGGGGAAGGGGATGTCATAGCTTAGGAACATCTGGTATCCTTCTATAGCTTTGTAGACAACTTTAACATTGACTATGTAGATGTGTGGATGAGGTTGTTTGTACAAAGCCTTGATGGGGAGGTAAGAAAATGGTTATGGGGCCTCCCTCCAACCTCCATTGTAGATATTGATGCATTAGATTAGGCTTTCATAAAGAAATGGGGAGATAGAAAGGATTATCTCTATTACATCACTGATTTTGGGGCCCTTAAGAGAAATAATGGTGAGTCTATTTCAGACTTCACCAAGAGATTTAATAAGATGTATAGTAGAATCCCAGATGAGATAAAACCAACTGAGCCTCTGCCAAGATCACTTATGCCAATGCATTTGATGCAGAGTTATCTCTTCTGTTGAGGGAGAGAAGATCCACTACCTTGATATCCATGCAAGAAGAAACCATTGAGGTTGATTCCAACATCTTGGCATGAGACAGGTTAAAGACCATATCTGAAAAAGACAAAAAAGAAATGAATAAAACTTTGAAGGATCTAACCCAGCCACATATGATCCCAAACTCGATGAAATGAATAAAACTTTGAAGGATCTAACATATGAAATAGCTAAGATGAAATGGGAATGTAAACAACCAAAAAGATCTTTTCAAGGGGTTGGGAACATAAATCCCAACCAGTTTAGAAGACCGAATGATGCCCCTCAGATAATGAAGAGAGAGAGAGGAGGAATGTTCATGACCAAAGAGTAGTACCTCCTTTCCAAAACAATCAGAATGAGGAGATGGATGCAGATAATGATGGTGTGGATGATGTTGTTGTACTTTTCAATGAAACAAATTTTTACACCAGTCACTTAACGCAACAAGATTATGATGTAGCACAATAGTCAGATTATTTTGATACTGAGATAGGGGAAGAGGGAGTTATTCAAGTCCAACCCCAAAAGAAATATGAATTGAGGCCTAGAACAAGCACTCCTAAAGCCACCACCTATGATCATTACAGAAAAATAGAGGTTCTTCCCAAGCCAAATCCAAGTAAGGGTGTAGTGGCTAAAGCTCACCAACCTCCTCCTTTTAAACATGTTGTCCCTGAAGTAAAGGAAGTTGATAGGCCACAAACATATTTCAGCCTAGAGCATGAGTTGAGAAAGATCAAGATCCTTGTACCTCTGTCAGAATTGTTGAAAAATGATCCGTTCAAACAATCCATTATGAAGGTTCTGCAACCACCTACGTCTGTTGTAACTTCTGATGTAATTAGTTTGGAGGATGAAAACTATCCATTACTGTGGGCCCACGCATTGAGGATGACTCTGATTCTTCTCCACCATTCTACATATCTCTAAATGTCCATGAAAAGATCCTACATAATTGTCTCATGGACTCAGGTGCATCACACAATGTCATGCCTAAAGTTGTTATGGAGGAACTAGGTTTGGAGATCACCAAGCCCTATCAAGACCTTTACTCCTTTGAGTCCAAAAAAATCAAATGTTTKGGATTAATAAAATATTTGGTGGTTTCTTTGGCACAGTTACCCATGAAAAGTCTAGTGATGGACATCATTGTGTCTGACATTCCCCCCAATTTTGGTATGCTTTTGTCCAGGACGTGGGCCAAGAATTTTGGGGGATCATTACAAATGGACCTTACATATGCCACCATCCCTATTTTCAGAGGAGAGCACATGAAACTATATAGACAAGTAAGATTGGCCTATATTGTCAGCGACCATCATAATCCAAGCAATCACCCAATTTATGTTGTTGAGGATGAGATTGGCTCATATGTTTTTCGTCTAAATGGTGATGAAACATAAATTACAGTCACCAATTGCAAAGATCCGTCTTTGAAAGATCAATAGAACATAGTGTGCAAGATGTATTTCGATGACACTTCATTAAGAGAAGATGATGGGGTTGGTATAGTCCTCATTTCCCCTGCATAGGAGGTTATAACACTCTCTTATAAGCTGGAATTTGAGACTACTAAMAATATATCTRAGTATGAAGCTCTGGTGCTTGGATTGAGGGATGCTAAAGACATGGCCATTTACAGTTTGGCAGTCTTTGGTGATTCTGAGTTGATCATCAATCAAGTCAAGAACATCTATCAAGATAAACAACAAAGGTTTAAACAATACCAAAATGAGGTGTGGGACTTGGTTGATAACTTCTTTATGGCATTCACTATTTCCTTCATTCCTAGTGAGGCAAATCAGAAGGTGGATTATTTGGTATTAGCTGTCAGTACCTTCAAACCTCCCATTGGCCCAATTATCAAGTATCAGGTGGAAGTCAGACACAGGACAACCATACCAGACAACATCAAGCACTGGGAGGTATTTAGTGATGACCTGGAGCTGTAAATATTTATGGAGACCATAGAAGAATTCTTTAGTATCTCTATAGATCAAGAAGGTGAAGATGATGAATCAGAGAATCAACAAACATATCATATTATGAACAAATTGGTTGGCCACAACATTGTGGAACTTAAAACGAACCACATCCCCAGGGGTCTAGTGCCACTAGAAAGGTTATTTGACAGTCATGATGTCTCCATAGAAGTTGCCATAAAAAATCAATAAGAGGAAGTGATGCACTGCAACATTGGGATTACTGAAAATCTCAAAATGGTCAAACTGTCCAAGGAACTACCTTTAGAACAAAAAGAAAGGTATGTCAGCCTCATGAAAAATTTTGCTGATATTTTTGCACGATCATATGAGGATTTAAGACATTTGTCACTGAAATCATCCAACAAAATATCCCTCTGAAGGTTGTTTCTAGGCCATTCAGACAGAAGATCGGGAAATTTAATTCCATCCCGATGTCCATAATTGAAAAATAGCTGAAAATAATGCTTGATGAAAGAATTATTGTGCACTTGAGGTACTCATATTGGGTGGCCAACTTGGTGCCTGTGAGAAAAAAGAGTGGGGAAATAGGCTTGTGTGTTGATTTCTGAAATAAAAACAAGTGTTCCCTAAAAGACAACTACCCCCTGGCCAAGATGGACCATATTTTACAAGGGGTAGTAGGTGCTCACAAAATTTCCTTACTTGATGGGTACTCTGGTTATAACCAGATAGAAATATGTGAAGAGGACCAAGAAAAAAAACAACATTCACCACCCCTTGGGGGACATTTATGCACTAAAAAATTCCCTTTGGGATGATGAATGTAGGGGCCACCTTTCAGAGAGCTATGGATGTATCTTTCATCGGGGAGAAAGATAAATTTATGGTTATATATTTGGATGACATCACCATTTTCTCCAAATCATATGAAGAGAATTTACAACACCTAAACCAGATCTTCCAAAAATGTAGAAGGTATCTCTTTGAATCCTAAGAAGTCCCACTTTGCTATGCCAGAAGGTAAACTCCTAGGCCACATCATATCAACAAGAGGTATAAAGATAGACCCTAAGAGAGTGGAGGCAATTCAAAAAATTGAAATTCCTAGAAACAAGAAGTCTATTCTATATTTTATAGGCAAAATAATTTTTTTGAGGCGCTTTGTGCCAAACTTTGCATAAATTATAAGGCCTATCACCAACATGCTGAAGAAATATGTTGTTATCTAGTTGTCACAGGAGGAAAAATCAACATTCCAAAAGATCAAACAAGCCTTGGTTGAAGCCCCTGTATTAGTCATGGTTGACTATGCCAAAGAGTTCCTTATCCTTTCTTTCTCCTCCGAGGAAACCATTGTTGTTGTGCTTCTGCAAAAGAATGAAGATGGGCATGAAAAACCCATAGCCTTGTTCAACAAATCCCTCCAAGATGCTGGGATGAAGTATGATATATTAGAAAATCAATCCTATGCATTGGTCAAAGAATTGAAAGCCTTCAGGTTGTATGTGTTACAGTCTAGGATAAAAACCTATGTTCCTAGTAGAAGTGTCAAAGAGATTGTGGTCTAGCTAGATAGTGAAGGGAAAAGAGGGAAATTGATTGTCAAATTGTCGGAGTATGACATGCACATAAATCCCACCAAGATGATCAAGGGACATGTACTTGCCAAGTTATTATCATAATCAAACTATAAGGTGCTGGAATTGCATTAGACCTTCACCCAATCCGATGCACCCATGACACAGTATGGACAAGATAGAATACATGTATGTGAAAATTTCTCTTCTTCACCTTTGTATTGAGATATTATTTAGTTTTTGTAGCACCTAGAATTCCCACTAGATTTGAATAAGACGAGGGCTGGATCTCTCAAATTAAAAGCTATTAAATTCTGCATTTTAAATTAGAACATGTATTGGAGGGATCCTATTGGCATCCTATTAAAGTGTCTTGATGAAAATAAAGCTAAGAAGGTCATAACAGATATGCATAGGGGAGTTATGGGGGACACTAACATTGGAAATATACAACTTCTTTGATGTATTCACTACAGTAAGGGCATGTAGTGAATGTCAAAAGTTTGAAGGTAACCAAAAGTTACTCTCACTGCCCCTGAAACCTATCACTACCAGTGGCCCCTTCAACAATGGGGATAAGATTTCATAGGTGAGATAAATCCACCCTCTAGTGGGAAACATAAGTGGATCCCCACTTCCACTGAATAATTTACCAAACAGATCGAGGTTGTGCCCACTAGAAATGCTACTGACAAAGTGATTATGAACTTTTTGGAAACCAATATCTTTGCCAGGTTCGACTGCCCTAGAAAACGTGTAACAAAATATGCCCAGGATTTCAAGTCCAAAGCCATGATTGACTTATGTGGCATCCATAACATCACCTTGAAACATTCCATGCCCTATTATCCTCAGGGGAATGGGCTGGTCGAGTCATCAAACAAGACTCTCATCAGGATCATAAAGAAATTGTTGATTGAAAACAAGAAATCTTGGGACTCTAAACTTAAGTATTCCTTGTGGGCTGATAATATAAACACCAACAAAATATCGTTGCCAAGAAAAATAACCAAGAAAAATATCTATCCACTAGAGAAAACCATAAAGAAGATAACCTAACAATGTAGATGCAACACACCCTAGCCAAAGCACTAGGGTGTCTAGCCTCCACTAGCGCACTAGCAAGAGATAACCAACAATGCAACTACAACTCACTCTAGCCAGAGCGCTAGAGTGGCTGACCGTCTAGCCAGAGCACTAGAGGGGATGAGCTTCACCATGTGCATCACAAAAGACAAACCCTAGTGAGAGGTATGAGGAAACCCTAACCAAGATGAACCCTCCTTCCTTCCTTCTTCAGTTGCATCTCTCCACCAAACTTGCACTACATCTCCATGACAGAGTGTGCTAAATGAGGAAGATGCCACTCTTATTTATACTAATATGTCCAATGACTTTTCTGGTAGGGTCGACTTGACTTTATGGAAAATATATTTTATGTTTATATTTTTCTTCTGGAGCCGACTTTACTTCTAGAGCATTATAATTTTTCTTTATTATTTTCTGTGAGGTCGACTTCTCTTATGGGATCTTCTTTGAATTCCAATGATTTTCCTTTAACGTCTTGGAAACTTCATCTATAAGAAAGGTTATCCCGGAGGTGAATTCCTCTTGCAGCTAACAGAAACATCAACACACATGACATTAGGAATTTTTACTAATCTTGTCAGTGTATTGTTTCAAAAAATTATCAGCTATGTGATGAACTTCCTTGTAATACCCCTAGGCTGAACCCCAATTGAAATGTAATTCCAAGTATGCGTATAGGATGGTGAGCCAGAAACCGCTTTTGGCCAATGAGCCTGTTTTGTATTGTTTATTGTCACTTTGAAATTAATGAAAGAAAACACGTTTGCATGCAGACCATCTTGACAAGAAGACTTAAGGGGGGAAAACTCCACTAGAATGGGAAAGGAGGATAAGAGTCTTAGGCAAGAAAGGCTAAACAAAAGGGGTGCTTAAGCAAGAGAGAATATTTTAATAATATTTTCTTAAAAGTCTAATTTATGGATACATCTATACTATGTTATCCTAAGTCCCAAGAGAAGGGAACGGATTTCCAAGTGGGTTAAATGGGGTTGCATGGAGTGACAAGTGTCATTCTATTGATATGCAAATATAATGAGAAAACTTAGGGTAGTTTCGAGGAGAATTTTGATTTCTCTCTCGATCTACCATTGTGTGAGGATGCGGGACACCTTCAACTCTTGCCTCTACTTCATCATCTAGTCCAACATCCACCCCTGTATCTCCAATCATTATTCATATTCGTATTGCCCAAACAATGGTTGTTAACAGGATGGATGCCATAATTGTTGCCATATATGCACCCTTAGTTATGCATGTAGGCTTACATGCACTCCCAACCACATATTACATGAAATATTTGCCCAGATATAATGGGGAAGGGGATGTCAGAGCTGAGGAACATATGGTAGCCTTCTATGGCTTTGTAGACAACTTTAACATTGACTATGCATATGTGTGGATGAGGTTGTTTGTATAAATCCTTGATGGGGAGGTAAGAAAATGGTTCTGG
>ML803301.1:218086-245584 GCA_009831015.1 Picea engelmannii
TCTCATCATCATCATCAATGCGACGTTCCCTTCAGGACGCACTACGTGCTCCAAGGGTGCCACTCGCCTCGTTTGCTTCTGTTGCGTGACGTGCCCTTCAGGATGCACCATGTGCTCCAAGGGTGCCACTCACCGACTTGTATTTCTTTGTGCGACGTGCCCTTCAAGATGCACCACGTGCTCCAAGGGTGCCACTCGCTAACTTGACTGATTGGTAGACATCTATAACCTCTGGAGTCAACACTCCGCCGGGTGAACTTGTGGGAGACTAAGGGCTCTAAGGAATAAGGCCTTCACCTTATTGTGCACCCCTTAGAATCATCGTGAGTGACTATCGCAGTCTTCCCTCACAGCATCGTGGATCCTCTCGAACTAGGTAATCATTAACCTACCGTTCAAGCCACGGCGGGAGTGCTAGTAGGCTGTGGTAGGGTTGTTGTCCACACCTCTCCCTCAACCTCTCTGGAAATCATGTGTGGCCCCTTTACTCCATATGTGAGTCTGGTCAGCAAGCTATCGTCAACCTGCATCATCAACCATCATGTCAAAACATGTTAGAAACATATCATCAAATCAATAAATATCATGGTAAATAAATCAACTCAAATATCACACTCCCTGACTCAATCCGGAGTCCAAGGGTTCCTTCGATGCCTCTGCATCCTCCAGGTCAAAAAATCCTGCACACTCAAATAAACTGAGTCAATAGCACCTATATAGACAATAGTAAAACATCATGTCATCTATCATAACGCATCATAATCGATTATAAATGTTTTAACATCAGAAAAGTCCACATCACTTGTGAGCAAGTGTCCTCAAATAACAGGTTTTCTCACTGCGCCAGAGAAGGATGTTACATACACCCCCTCTTGGTCTAAACTTCGTCCCGAAGTTTCTCAGTATAAATGATGAAATAAAAGTACCACAATATCATAAGTACCACAGTATCATAAGTCTATATATAAAAAAAAAAGGAAACTGTTGGCGCATTTCATATGCGTCCTCCCAGGTTGCCGACTGCGGACTATAGCTGTCCCACTGGACCTTGACCTGATCTACCGTTCAACGTCGTAACTGTCGAAGGCGATGATCTAAAATGCGGACTGGCTCAGCCGTGAGCGCTCCCTCGTCCGATACCTGCAAGGAACTCATGTCAATCATGTGTGTAGGATCACTAATATAATGTCTCAAAACAGATACATGAAAAACATTGTTCATACGCCTCAACGAATCAGGCAAGGCTAGTCGATAGGCCACAGGCCCCTTTCTCTCCAAAATCTTGAAAGGTCCCACAAACCTAGGAGAGAGTTTAGCTCCCTTTCCAAACTTGATCGAACTCTTATGCGGTTTAACCTGCAAGAAGACTCGATCGTCGACCTCGTAACTACGGTCGACTTGGTGCGCATCGACATAACTCTTTTGTCGATCCTGTGCTTCTTTTATCCTTTGTCTTATGGTTTTCATTTTCTCTTCCATTTCTTGGATCACTTCTGGTCCCACCAGGACCCTTTCCTCAAGCCGATCCCAACTCAATGGCGTCCAACACGGTCGCCCATAAAGGAACTCAAAAGGCGCCATCTTAATGGTGCTCTGGTAACTATTGTTGTAAGCGAACTCTACTAAAGGCAAGAATTCCTCCCAACGCTTTTGTTGGTCCATCACGTACATGTGCAACATGTCTTCCAAGGTTTGGTTTGTTCATTCGGCCTGTCCGTCAGTCTCTAGGTGATACGCAGTACTAAAGTTAAGTTGAGTTCCCAAGGCCTCTTGGAAACTCATCCAAAATCGTCCGGTAAACACCGATCCTCGATCGGATATAATCTTCTTAGGCACGCCATGCAGCCTCACAATCTCACTGATGAAAAATCTTTCTATGTCAGGTGCCTGATACGTCGTACGCACAGGAATAAAGTGAGAACTCTTCGTCAGAGTGTCTACTACTACAAAAATCGAGTCATGTCTCCTTGCTGTCAGTGGCAATCCAACAATAAAATCCATCGAAATAACTTCCCATTTCGATTCTAGAATGGCATGTGGTTGAAGTAATCCTGCCAGGTGTCTATGTTCAGCCTTTACCTACTGACACTCGAGACATCTAGCCACAAAGTGGACTATGTCGGCCTTCATTCCCTTCCAGAAGAATAAGGGTTTAAGGTCTGCCCTCATCTTCGTAACTCCTGGGTGAGCTATGTAAACTGCTCTATGAGCCTCGCTCAGGATCAACATCCTCAACTCATCATGTGGTGGTACGTAAATCCGACCTCTAAACCTCAATAACCCATCGCTATCAAAGGAAAATCCTTCATATCGTGGTACCATCATTGTGTTTAGTCTGATAAAATCCTCGACTTCTTTGTACCAGTCATCATCTCGTTGTAAAGTGAGAATATTCTCACGTAGATTCGTCTGAAGAGGCAACACTGAAAAGATGTGTGGCCTCCGACTCAAAGCATCCGCCACTCGGTTCATTGTTCCCTTTATGTAAGTAATCTCGAAGTCGTACTCGCTAAGCAATTTCGACCAACGTCGTTGTCACGCGTTCAGGTCGCTTTGCGTAAAAATGTGTTGTAATCCACAATGATCAGTCTTTAATTCAAATTTGCGTCCAACAAGGTAGTGTCTCCATACCTTTAAGGCATATACGATGACTAATAACTCCAAATCATGCGTCGCATAGTTTTCCTCATGCCTTCTTAGTTTCCTCGAAATGTAAGCAATCACTCGTCCGTCTTGCATCAAGACTCCTCCTAACCCTTCCTTGGATGCGTCAGTGCATACCAAGAAGTTTGCGTCCATGTCAGGGACCTTTAGTATCGGCGTTGTTGTCAACAACTCTTTAAGCCTCCGAAACGTTTCCGTGCATTTCTCTGTCCAAACAAACTTCTTCTTTTTCTTTTGCAATTCCATGATCAGATTTTCTATCTTTGAAAAACCCTCGACAAACCGTCGATAGTATCCCGCTAAACCCATAAAACTACGCACTTCTGTGACATTAGTCAGCGCAGGCCATTCCATAATAGCCTCCACCTTGGCTGGATCCACGGCGATACCTTTGCTGGAGATGACATGCCCTAAGTAGTGAATCCTCGATTGATAAAAAGAGCATTTGGATAGCTTCCCATATAATTTGTGTTCTCGTAAACAATGTAGTACCAAGAGCAAGTTCTCTTCATGCTCCTCCGTCGTTCGAGAGTAGATCAGAATATCG
Source organism: Picea engelmannii (assembly GCA_009831015.1). Classification (NCBI taxonomy): domain Eukaryota; kingdom Viridiplantae; phylum Streptophyta; class Pinopsida; order Pinales; family Pinaceae; genus Picea; species Picea engelmannii. Next base: position 221,298 of record ML803301.1, read on the forward strand.
TCAATGAATACTTGGACGAACTTGTCCAAGTACTCGCAGAACACCCCGTTCATCAAACTCATGAATACCCCTGGGGAATTTTTCAATCCAAATGGTAAAACAGTAAACTCGTAATGTCCAAATCTTGTCTTGAAAGCAGTCTTAGGGACGTCATCCTCCTTGATTCGTAACTGGTGATACCCTGATCGCAAATCGATCTTGGAGAACACCATCGCACTCTTCATTTGATCAAATAGATCATCAATTCTTGGTAAGGGATACTGATTCTTGATCGTAGCCTTGTTCAGTTGACGGTAGTCAATGCAAAGCCTCCACGATCCATCCTTCTTTCGAATGAAAATAATCGGTGCACCCCATGGAGACACACTAGGAGGTATCAGTCCCAGGTCCAACAACTCCTTCAGTTGCATTTTCAACTCTTGCAACTCCGGGGTCGACATCCGATAAGGATTTCTTACTATCGGTTCAGTCCCCGGTTTCATGTCTATAGTAAACTCCAATTCTCTTTCTGGCGGCATCCCAGGAAACTCCTCTAGAAATACGTCTGAAAACTCCTTCACCACCGGAAGGTGTTCTAGACCTTCTGCTACTCCCTTTTCATTTAGCGCAAGGATCTCATAAAGCTTGCACCCCTTGCGCATACTCTTCTGTAACTGTATGGAATAGACGAACCTCAGGGATACTCCCTGGTTCCTTCCTACAATCACCCGTCTATGTCCTTCATCATCGACTAAGCTCAATCGTTTCATCTTACAGTTGAGTATCACCTCATGCGATTCCAACCAATCCATGCCGATCATGACATCATAAGATCCTAAGATCGTGACGTACAAGTTGACCCTCATGACAAACTCTCCCAGGTTAAGGGCACAGCCCGTAACCCTTCCTCCAACCTTCTGTTTGGCTCCTGAAGCCATCTCTACAAAGCTAAACTCATCCTGTTCGACTGCCTTGACCTTAATCCTTTTTAGCGCTGCACCAGAAATGAAACTCTCAGTAGCTCCTGGATCTATGAAAATATTAAGGGTCTGGTCAGCGACAGTACCTGTCGTCTCGAGCACAGTCGACTAGTGCTCTGCCTGGCGGTTATTCACCGCTGCATGTATCCAATGGGCCTTGCCCATATCTCCCACTGTAGTGGGTCCGGATGATCCAGACGCTCTGGTACTCTCCACAGGACAATTGCGCTGGTAGTGTGGCTCCCCACACGTCCAACACCCCTTCTTCGGCCCAGTAGTCCTGGTACCCGAAGTAGAGGATGACGGCCCACTGGCCTAGAAACCCGGTATGTTCTGCTGAACATGCCTAAACTGCTGCTGCTACGGGCGACGTTGTTGCTGGTGTTGTGGTCCTTGATAAGGTGTCTGTTGCTGAGGCGACGGTCATTGAGTTGTAGTGAACGTGGATCCCCTCTCGAAGCCACGATATCCCGGCGCATGTCTTGTTGGTGTCTAGTGCTGCGGCATTCCAGATGAACCCTGCCCTGCAGGTCTCACTGGAGTCCTGGTCTGACCCCCACTGATAAGCTCCTCCTCTGCTATGAGGGCCTTTTGGATAGCGTCATGCAAGGTTTGAGGCATCAAGATCCTAACCTTTGCATGCAAGCTGCCATTAAGGCCAAACACAAACCTGTTGACCTTGAGCTTCTCTATGTTAAGGTGCGGAGCATACCGGAGCAGCTCCATAAAATGTGCCTCATACTCGGGCACCGTACGACCTCCCTGTCATAATGCGTTGAACTCATTGAGCTGACGCTCAATGAATTCCTCTGAAAGATACCTCTCCCAAAACCGTTCCTCGAACAGTTCCCATGACACGTCTTCGACGACTATGTTCAGCTACGGTAGGAGTGTCTTCCACCATAGAAGATCGTTCCCCTTTAGTTGAAAGACTGCCATGCAGACCTTCATGTTGGAGGTATAATCGCGAAGTGCGAAGCACATCACCATATTCTCCAACCATGCCTCAGCGGATGCGCCGTCCGGGGCACCAAAGAACTCGGGAAATTTCACCTTCTCGAGTTCACGGTGAATGCTACCTGTAACGGCCGGTGCGCGCGGTGGAACCTCAGCAGGTGCCGGTGCCCTGGCCTCGTCTCTATCCAATTGGCTGATCAGCGCCTCAGACATGTGCTGAAAAGATCTCATCATCCCCATGACATCGGCAACTACGATCTGCTCCTATCCGAGAACCTGCTCGCCTCCCTGGGGGTTAGACCCCTCAGGCATGGATGTTGCTGGAGGCGTCACGCCTCCTCCCCTAGCACCCCGTCGTCTACCTCCACGGTGTCCTCTAACCATGATTACCTACACGCACACAATCAACTCGATCAGCAACAGTATAATCAATCCAATCACGTCAACGAAAGTCGTAGTGAATCCCAAGTCGCAGGTCGAACCCGCTCTGATACCATATGTAACACCCTCCTCGTTATGACAACAACTCTGAGAACAAGTGCAATTTTTTTTTTGTTTAAGGTGTGTGCGCGTGGGTAGAAGTAACAAACACACTTGACTCTACGTCGCCACTCGACAACCAACAAGACGCAACCACGACGTTCAGCACAAGAAGACTGAAGGCACACAACGAGTAACTACAACAATATACATCCATAGGCATAAGGCGCACAACACAAACATTAAGACATACTGGGGGTGCACAGTAAGAACACAGAGGGAAGAATCCATGGTGTTAGGGTTACTATTTCTTCACAGGAAAGCAGGGCATTTAGTCTTATGTCTTCTCAAAAGAAGATTAGACAGGCTCCTGGCCGACGGCTCAGGCAGAAACTAGTAACCCGACCTAGAACAAGACGCAAGCAGGACGAACCCAACAAGACGACCCCGACATATCATAGTGACCTCAAGCAATAAATTCCCCTAGACATAAGGCGTACAACTAGCAGCTGTAAGCAGAAAATGACACCAGGTGTGAAGTATAGTACAGTCACAGATGGAAGAATCCAACAATAGAGTTTACTATTTCTGCATAGAAAAGCAGGGCTTTTAGTCTTATCTCTTCTCGAAAGAAGATTAGACAGGCTCCTGGCCGACTGCTCAGGCAGAAACTAGTAAATCACTGTCAGGTGTGTCGCAAGAGTGGAAACCCTGCCTTTAAAGGGCCCGAGACTCTTGATACGGCACTGGATTCATTACGCAGAAAAATCACACACACAGACATATATGATAAGGCTACAAGGTGGTGTCTATACCCCGCCCGACACAACTGACCAAGCGACCAACTGAATACTATCAAGTACAACATAAACAAGAAGGACGACTACGTCCTTTACGGAAGGCGCACGACAAGAAGGGCTCCGACAACGAACACCCAAGTTCAACATTAATTTAAATTCATCAAATTTCCTCATTTACGAAACTCAAAGTAATTTATTGGTCGTGAGTCGAGGTTATTGCACCATATGTGTTATTAACAACAATAAAATTTCAAATAGCACTGTCATGAAATATTAACCATCTTTCATTTATATCACATATCCGGACCATGATTCTACAGCTACAATGCCTCTTATATGCTACAACCACCAAAATTATAATGACCTTACAAGATAATGACCTTCAATTAAACAGGAGGAGCTCACAATGCGTTGTCATCAATGATCATTACCCTTAATTATGACATAATCATTACATAGTCTAACATCATCCTTATCGTTAACCATGTTTCATTCCACTATATTATTTCGATAATTACTTTAACATTGCTACTTTATGAAGCCATGCTTAATTAACAATACTACCCTCAAACCATATCACCTTTGCTAATATCACTTTATCAATTATTACAACTTTCATCAATATCACCATTAAACAATAAAACTAGGCAGCGATAATAAAACCACTTACTTCCAGTAGAAATACAATGTCACTATTCATGAAAGGAAAAAGCGGAACCTTCCCCAACCATGGCAGAACTAGACAGCTATAGTACAATATGTAATAACTTATGTGTGTTAGAAGAAAACGGTAATAAGGGCAGAACTATTCCAATAGAAACAACATATTTAGCAATGATGATTACGTACCTATGTATTTGACAATGATTACATTTACATTTGACCATGATATATATGTATTTTAAACTATCATTTAACTTGAATGTACTAATCTTATTTAAATTATAWTGACCCATCCCTCGGTTTTMAAGACTACACAACMTATCTATATWGCYAAGTTTGAATATCTTTCAAGGGGCAAGATGGAGCRTTGAATATCYTTYRYGATGTACCTAAWACATAAAARKAATCTTCCATAAAGGACARHGATTTAAAACCTGRAAAATMTRATATATCTAATCCTCATACACTTAAAAATATCATTTAAGTGAGACTACTAATCTTTTAATTAATTTGAGCTCTGAACCGAGTTTGAAAATAAAAGGGACCCATCCCTCTACTTTTTATATTACCATAATATTCAGCTAAAGGTAAGGAATTTACAATGCATGGTTAATACTGACGCCTGGGAACGATAATGAGCAGACCAATGAATATCTATGAAGTTCCCTTATCTCACAGTATCGCATTAAATTTGTAGGGACCTTATAGTTTAGCAATGAGTGGCGATTTAAACAGAAATCCCACCAGGGCGCAGAAAAGAGGAAAATTATACCGAAACACATGGAAAAAGGAAATTACCAAAACAACCAGTTAGAAACGCCCCTCTTAACATCGAATCAGATATAATAAATGCAATTATGACAACAGTGAATTAAGCATATGACTGGTGGGCGCAGAAAGGGGGATTTAACACGTGGGCAGAGGTTATATTAGACACATCATTATGGACGCAGAACGAATTTTATACGCAGGGAGAGATTGCCAGACGCAGAGGACATTTAAAGGGTGAGTCACTGAGTTTAAAGGATAACACAGTTGTTCAGAGGTCCTTCTCCCAAGTCGCCCACAGAGAAAGAAAAACGCCCAAAATAAACCAGCAAAACGCATCTCATTCAAATGCTCCACACATACAATAAATGCGATTTAAAAACACCCATATAACCAGCAAAACACAGATCGTTTACACGCCCAACACATACAATGAAGGCCATTTAAAAATGCCCAAGATATACCAGTAAAACGCAGATCGTTTACACAACCCACACATACAACGAATGTCATTTAAAAATGCCCAGGATATACCAGTAAAACGCAGAGGGTTTAATAAAATCGTTGGGCAAGAGACATGGGTATACCATGGCCAAACAGTCACGAAATATAAAAATGAAAATTCCAGAAATCCACATTCATTAACAATTTAACCAAACAATTTTCAGAACTACGTCGCAGTAAGCATTCCAAACGAAATTGCCGACGGAGTTTTTCAGTGTCACAAATATAAGGATGAGTCGCCAGAACAATTTAACCTTCATCATTCAAAGAAACGAAATTGCCAGAACTAGCTTTTTCAGTAACAATTATATAAAGACAAAATTGCCAGAACAATCTCACAATGACCATTTACTGAAACGAAATTGCCGACAGAGTTTTTCAGTAACACAATACACAGTGAATTTAGTCGTAGGGGAGGGAGAATAAAAGAAAATTACCAGGCTGGAGGATTACTCAAGGTGACACAGTAAAATTTTGCAGCAACATTTAAAAACACAACAATCCGCTGGATGTAAGCAATTTAAAGAACAACCATCTAGCCCAACGATAACCAGCATCGATTGAAATTAAACATTCATTCATCTAGATTTCCATTACATAAGCATATCTAATCATAACCTACTACATTCTACTCTACTAAATGACGCGCACACCTTTTCCCTTTCAACCGCCTCAATTGATGTATGTGCCTCAGTTGATGTCCCGCGCTCCTAGCCGCTCCTGCTTGCCGACCGTAGCGACCTCACCGGTACCTCCCAGCCAATCACTAGGGGTACTCTGCTTCCCCCTTAGCCCCCCGATCCGCAAAGGGGCCACACAATATCCAAAGATAAGACTAGCTTCTCAGCTCGCCTCCAAGGCTGAGCTACCACTCCAATACAGCTGATAAATTCCCAACTCCTCACAAGCAAACAGTCAAGCCACAATCTGGCAGCATAACGTTACGCTCACCATTCATCCCCTTCTTCCTTCTTTTCCCCTTCTTTTATAGAAATTTGAGACCCACCTACTTTCCTAAATCATTATTAATTTAATTTTTAATGACAATCCTCTAAAAATTCTCTGTCGTCCAAGTGTCACTCATCCCCCACGTTTCTCCAAAAATTAATTTCTTTTTAATAATTAAAAGATTCATTTCCCTCACCCCCCTTTAGTCGCTCCTAAAATTACTCCTAGAGTTCCTAGATCCCCTCTCATGCTTTTAATAACATTCCTAAAATGAAGTTGTCAGAATTTAGTTCATTTTAGTAACTCCTTAATTGCTGATTCTTTTTTGCTTTTTACCCTATGTCCCCTACTTTCCCTTATTAAGTTTCCTTTATTACAAGTTTCCTTAATTCTATTATTTATTTCTCTCTTTTTATTTTTAAACCCAAAAGATAAATGCGCTTATTAATCCTTTCTATATTTTTAAATTCATTACTTTTATACTCTCACATGTTTTATTTTAACTTTATATTCCTTTTTACCATTAACACCATGTATTTTAATTAATTTATTCCCTTTCTTCACTTTACCCCCTTTAATTTTAAGAAGACTTTAATTAACACCTAGGAGGGTTTTAGTTTACGCCCTTATGTTTATTTTTGTAGGATCTTTTCTTAGGGCTTGTCAAAATTTTATCTTAGAGATGTTTTATATTTTAGGTTTAGATTCGAACTGGGTGACAATCAATTAGGGGATTCATTTTGAGAAATTCTAAAGGCGTTAAGGTCTCAGGGTCATCTAGGTTGTCTCATCATCATCATCAATGCGAAGCGCCATTCAGGACGCACTACGTGCTCCAAGGGTGCCAGTCGCCTCGTTTTCTTCTGTTCCGCGACGTGCCCTTCAGGATGCACCACGTGCTCCAAGGGTGCCACTCGCCGACTTGTATTTCTTTGCGCGCCGTGCCCTTCAGGATGCACTATGTGCTCCAAGGGTGCCACTCGCTGACTTGACTGATTGGTAGACATCTATAACCCCTAGAGTCAACACTCCGCCAGGTGAACTTGTGGGAGACTAAGGGCTCTAAGGAATAAGGCCCCCGCCTTATTTCGCGCCCCTTAGAATCATCGTGAGCGACTGTCGCAGTCTTCCCTCATGGCATCATGGATCCTCTCGAACTAGGTAATCGTTAACCTACCGTTCGAGCCACGGCGGGAGTGCTAGTAGGTTGTGGCAGGGTTGTTGTCCACACCTCTCCCTCAACCTCTCTGGAAATCATGTGTGGCCCCTTTACTCCATATGTGAGTCTGGTCGGCAAGATATCGTCAGCCTGCATCATCAACCATCATGTCAAAACATGTCAGCAACATATCATCAAATCAATAAATATCATGGTAAATAAATCAACTCAAATATCACACTCCCTGACTCAATCCGGAGTCCAAGGGTTCCATCGATGCCTCTGCATCCTCCAGGTCAAAAAACCCTGCACACTCAAATAAACTGAGTCAATAGCACCTGTATAGACAATAGTAAAACATCATGTCATCTATCATAACGCATCATAATCGATTATAAATGTTTTAACATCAGAAAAGTCCAGATCACTTGCGAGCAAGTGTCCTCAAATAATAGGTTTTCTCAGTGCGCCAGAGAGGGATGTTACAAAACAACGTAAGAACTGCCTTAATAACATTTAAAGAACTATTGTACAATAACAAGTCTAAACTATAGAACATTGTTTGACATGTAAAAAGTATTGTCAGTAATTCAATATAAATAAATGGCTTTCTATATTTGCAAACACCACCATTGCACAGTCAATGTGTCGCTGATGCACATTCGAAAACTCAACAATTAATTCGTTGTCAGCCCATTGGATAAATTCGTTGTACATTACTGATTCTATCAATTGATGAAGCTATAAAATCGTTGCCTATCACAAGTAAGTGTCTTACAATGATCAATATGGGAAACATTATGTGAAGTTGGGTAAATCGTTGTCCATAAAGGAAAATCATGGAGTAATTTGAGGTCGCTATTATAGCCATAAAAAAAAACACAAAACATCATTTAATCATTGTCTTTTAATATCTCACTATATTTGTTGTCTCTTAATATCTTGCAGTCCTTTAATGTAAGAAGGGATCACTATCTAATAATGAAAAGGATACGCTCTATCCAATAAAACATAATTAACACTATTGCTAACTGTATATATCGTTGTCTTGCAACAATGGAATCGGATATGAGATTGTTGAGTTAATATGAAATTCAATAGTTGTCATGCAACAAGGAAATAAATAAGAGATCATCAAGTTTAATATGTGATTCAATCATTGTTATAGAACCAGGAAATAAATATGAGATCGTTCAGTTAATTATGATAATGTTGTGTAAGGATATGATTCCTGTCTAAATGCTAACCACATGATATTATTATCATTGTCTTTGGTTATGCATAGTACAGGTAAAACCGCTATCCAATAGAAAATCTCAGGCTATATAAAAATACAAAAACGTAGTCATAATGATATATATATAAATGCAGGTAACCACCATTCCCGTAGGTAAAAACACCATCCAATACACCACCGTTTGCACACTAAATCGTTGTATATTATCACTAAAAATCCACTATAAATCAACAAATATAATTCAACTATAATTTTGTTGTCTACAAACATTGTTTCATAAACGATTGATACATATTCCAGAGCGGTCATTATATTAAAATATAGTTCAAAAATAAGTTGGAACACAACATATATACGTGATGAAACGTAGTCTGAATATGTGTTGAGAATGTAGTGGGTTAAGTCGTTGTTTGAAATAAAATTTGCAGAGTAAAATGATATATGTGTTTCATCATTCCATACACATTCAATCAAGGGTAAACGCTTGTAATAAAAACTAAAATTCGCAAGTAAATCAACTGCCAATCCATCAAGAAAAACGCCCAAATAAATATTCGTTGTGTAAATAAAATTCTAGTCTCATTCAGTCAAGGGTAGATTCATTGAGGTTTAAGTGCTAAAATGCAAGTTAAAATCGTCTTCCAAACATATCAAAATGCATAGGGAAATTCGCTAGGAGTGTAAGTTATATTGCATAGGAAAAACGCAAGCCAGAGGTATGAAAACACAGGTATAAAGTACAATTCAAAACGTAGAGTAAAATAATTAAAACGCAGTCCAGTGTGGCCAAAGGCAGAGTAAACTTTGTCATCCAAAGTAGTAAATTACAGAGTTACTTGGAAGACCATATGTATAAAAAAACCACACAGTAAATTCACCAGGAGATGTATCAAACACAAACTTAAATTGCCCGAAAATGTATGGAAAATGAAGAGATACTTCGACAGAAAATGCATCAAAACGCAGAGACCAAAATGTAGAGGATCATAAGCGGTTCGTTGAGGGAAAGGATAAACAATCACAGAGGTAACCAATCGCAACAAGGGGCCAGATAATCACTCAACCCAAAACAATCAACAAGGGTAGACAACTGAGAAAAAACATCCTTCGCTCATCATCCACACACAGAAAATCAGGGCGTTAGGATCTATAGGTCTATTAAAACCGAAGTGACGACTGTCGATCCGATTCCTGGCCGACTGCTTAGGTGTGGACTGATGATTTAGGGATGTGGACGAAATAATAAAGCACAATATCTTAATAATAATCATTAAAACAACCAAAACAATCATAGCAATTAGGGATCGGTTGCCAAGGGAATCAATACAATGCAACGATCATAAAGCTACGATGAATTTAAGTGCTCAATTAAAAATGATAAGTAAAACACTTTCTTTACATAATTAAAAGTACAGAAATGATAGCGCAAAAAAAATATTTATCAACCATTCAAAATGAAGCATGTGTACCGTAGCCCAAGGTCAAAGCTCCGAGTCATTATCCCATGCACGCTCCATCCAAATCCCACTTTTCGACTGATGAGACTTCATCGATACCTCCCAGCCAATGCTAGGGGTACTCTTCTCCCCCCTTAGCCCCCCAAGCCACAAAGGGGCCACACACTCTAAACCAAAGAACAACTAGCAACCGGCTCACCTCGAAAGGTCGAGCTACCACTCGTACCCGAGATGGGTATCCCAACTTCCACAAGATAAGTCAGTCAAGTAAAAAATTCTACAACGTAACGTTACGCATGAAGAAGAGGTCCATACTCCTCCTCCTACATCCTTTTTATAGAGTTTCTAAGTGATTTCTTTCCCAAATTCCCATTTAATTTAATTTTCAATAATTTAATTCAAAAAAAATCCTCCCCCGTACACATGTCACCCATCCCCTCCGTTGCACCAGAAATTAATTTCATTAATTATTTAATTACTCCTATTTCCCTCACCCACCTAAAAACATTCCTAGAATTGCTCCTAAGTGTGCCCATATTCCCTTACACATTTTAATGACTTACGCCCTTACTAAATTCCTAGTTGAGTTCAATTTAGAAAGTTTTTAAAGGAAAAATTCCTTACTAAGTTAGTCATTCTTCTTTTTCCTTATGTTTCTATTTTTGCTTATGTTTCCCCCTTTATCAATTAGTTTCCTAATTCTTTTCAGTTTCCCTCTTTTCCATTTTTATCTAAAACTCAAATTAGCAAGTGTAGAAAATTATCGTTTTCCCCTTTTTCTTTTTAATTAATAAATTTTAATTAGCATAAGTAACAAACAATCATTTCCCCCTTTTTAAGAATTTAATCTCCCAATGTAATTTGATTTTAATAAATTAATTGAATTTCTTACCCCCTTCTCATCCCATGTTTGAATATGAATAAATTATTTTTTCCACTACTATCACTTCGACCTAGATTTTGATTTCCTAGGTCAGGCGACATTTTTATTAGGGAAATTGTTTTTAAAACTTTCTTATCACATCATTCGTTCTAAGGCCATATATGTTTATTCACTTATTAGTTAATAAYGCAATGTACCCTCCAGGACGCACTAGGTTATCCAAGGGTGCCACTTGACTCATTTTGTTCCCCTTGCGTGACGTGCCCTTCAAGATTCACTACGTGCTCCAAGGGTGCCACTCGCCTCATTTTGTTCCCCTTGTGCGACATGCCCTTCAGGACGCACTACGTGCTCCAAGGGTGACACTTGCCTCTTGACTAACTTGGTAGACATAAAAAAAACCCTGGAGTCAATACTCCACCAGGTGATCTTGTGGGAGACTAAGGGCCTCTAAGTAAATATGCCCCTACCTTATTGCGTGCCCCTTAGAATCATCGTGAGAAACTATCGCAGTCTTCCCTCATGGCATTGTGGGTCTTCTCGAACTAGGTAATTGTTAACCTATAGTTCGAGCCACGATGGGAGTGCTAGTAGGTTGTGGTAGGGATTTTGTCCACACCTCTCCCTCAACGTCTCTGGTAGTCGTGCGTGACCCCTCTACTCCACATGTGAGTCTGGTCGGCAAGCTATCGTAAGCTTGCATCATCAAAAAATTGTGTAAGAAATAAAATCCATAATCATAACATCTAATCAGATGCACATATGTCATATATACAACAATATAACCCCAATAATCCACTCCCTGACTTGATCCAGAGTCCAAGGGTTTCATCGATGCCTGTGAATCCTCGAGGTCCAAAATGTTGCACCCTTAGGAGAACCGAGTCAATAGCACATGTCTATGTCAATACAACAAAATAACATGTCATCAATCCACAACGCCTCATAATCATAATCAAATTCCCAATAGTATAATAATCCAAATCACTTGCAAACAAGTGTCCTCAAAGAATAAGTCTGCTCAGTGCACGCAAAAGCGGGATGCTACATACACCTCCTCTTGGTCTAAACTTTGTCCCGAAGTTTTACAGTATATAAGTGTCGAAATAATGTGTATCACAATATCATAAGTCTATCCCTCAAACAAAAATGGAAATTGTTGGTGCATATCATATATGTCCTCCCAGGTCGTCGAGTGCAGACTATAGTTGTCCCACTGGACCTTGACCTAATCTATTGTTCGACACTGTAGTTGCCGAATGCGATTATCCAGGATGTGGATCGGCTCAGTCGTGAGCACACCCTCATATGATAACTGCAAGGTACTCAAGTTAAACACGAGTAGGGTCACTTATAATGTCTCAAATAAATACAAGATAAACATCGTGCATACGCCTCAAAGAATCAGGCAAGCCTAGTCAATAAGCCACATGCCCCTTTCTTTCCACCATCTCAAAAGGTCCCATGAAACTAGGAGAGAGTTTAACACCCTTTCCAAACTTGATCAAACTCTTATGTGGTTTTACCCGTACGAAGACTCGATCACCAACTTCGTAACTACGGTCGACACGGTGCGCATTGGCATAACTCTTATGTCGATTCTGCGCTTCTTTGATCCTTTGTCTTATTTTTTTCATTTGATCTTCCATTTCTTGGATCGTTTGTGGTCCCACTGAGACCCTATCCTCAAGATGATCCCAACTCAAAGGCGTTAGACACGGTTTCCCATAAAGAAACTCGAAAGGTGCCATCTTAATGGTGCTTTGGTAACTATTATTATAAGTGAATTATACTAGTGGAAATAATTCTTCCCAACACTTATGTTGGTCCATCACGTACATACGCAACATGTGCTCCAAGACTTGGTTTGTTCCTTCATTCTGCTCATCTGTCTCTGGGTGATATGCAGTACTAAAGTTAAGTTGGGTTCCCAAGGCCTCTTGTAAATTAGTCCAAACTCGTCTAGTAAACATCGATCCTCAATCAGATATATTCCTCTTAGGCACGCCATGAAGCCTCACAATCCCACTGATGAAAAACTCTAGCTATGTCAGGTGCTTGATACATCGTACGTACATGAATAAAATGATCACTCTTTGTAAGAGTATCTACTACCACAAAAATCTAGTCATGTGTCCTTGTCGTCAATGGAAATCCAACATTGAAATCCATCGAAATAACCTCCCATTTCGATTCTGGAATAGCGTGTGGCTATAGTAATCATGTTGGGTGTATATGTTTAGCCTTTACCCGCTGACATTCTAGACATCTGGCCACATAGTTGACTATGTCTGCCTTCATTCCCTTCCAGAATAATAAGGGTTTAAGGTTTTCCCTCATCTTCGTGACCCCTAGGTGGGCCATGTACACTGCTCCGTGAGCCTCTTTTAGGATCAAACTCCTCAACTCGTCATTCGGTGGTATGTAAATCCGATTTTTAAACCTCAATAATCCATCTTCGTCAAACGTAAATCCTTCAAATCTTGGTACCATCATTGTGTTTTGTCCGATAAAATCCTTGACCTCTTTGTACCAGTCACCGTTGCACTGTAAAGTTATAATATTTACACGTAGGTTTTTGTGAAGAGGAAACACCGAAAAGATGTGTGGTCTCTGACTCAATGCATCTTCCACTCAGTTCACTGTTCCTTTTATGTAAGTAATCTCGAAATCTTACTTGCTAAGCAATTCCAACCAACACCGTTGTCGCTTGTTCAGGTCGCTTTTCATAAAGATGTTTTGTACTCCAAAGTGGTCTATTTAGTTAAAAATTATGTCCAACAAGGCAGTGTCTCCAAACCTTCAAGGCATATACAATGGCTAACAACTCCAAATCATGCGTCACATAGTTCTCCTCGTGCCTTCTCAGTTTCCTTGAGATGTAAGTGATCACTCGACTGTCTTGCATTAAGACTCTTCCTAAGCCTTCCTTGGATGCATCAGTGCATACCAAGAAGTCCGCGTCCATGTCAGGGAATTTTAGTATCGGTGTTGTTTTCAACAACTCCTTGAGCCTACGAAATTCCTCCGTGCATTTCTGGGTCCAAAAAAACTTCTTGTTCTTCTTCTGCAATTCCATGATCGGATTTGCTATCTTCGAAAATCCCTCGACGAACTGTCGATAATATCTTGCTAAACCCATGAAGTTACGCACTTTCGGGACATTCGTCAGTGCAGGCCATTCCATAATAGCCTCGACCTTTGTTGGATCCATGACGATACCTTCGACAGAGATGACATGCCCTAAGTAGTGAATCTTCGATTGGTAAAATGAGTATTTAGACAATTTCCCATACAATTTGTTCTCTCATAGACATTGTAGTACCAAGCGCAAGTGCTCATCATGCTCCTCCATTGTCTGAGAGTAAATCAAAATAGCGTTAATGAATACTTGGATGAACTTGTCCAAGTACTCGTTGAACACCCTATTCATCAAACTCATAAATACCTTTGGGAATTTGTCAATCCAAACGGTATAACCGTAAACTTGTAACGTCCAACCTTGTCTTAAAGGCGGTCTTAGGGACATCATCCTCCTTGATACGTAACTGGTGATACCATGATCTCAAGTTGATCCTTGAAAACATTGTCTCACCCTTCATATGATCAAACAGATCATCAATTCTTGGCGATGGATATTGATTCTTGATCGTTGTCTTGTTCAATTGACGATAGTCAATGCAGAGTCTCCACGACCCATCCTTCCTTTGTATGAAAAAAAAAAAAAACAGGCACATCCCACTGTGACACACTTGGATGTATAAGTCCCAGGTCCAGCAACTCCTTCAGTTGCATTCTCAACTCCTGTAACTTCAGGGTTGACATATGATAAGGGGTTCTCGCTATTGGTTCAGTCGTTGGTTTTAGGTCTATGGTAATTCCAATTCCCTGTCTGGAAACATCCCAGGTAATTCCTCAGGGAAGATGTCTACAAACTCTCTCACCACAGGAAGGTGTTCTAGACCTTCCCCTACTCCCTTTTCATTTAAAGAAAGGATCGCATAAAGCTTACACCCCTTGCACATGCTCTTCTGTAGTTGCAAGGAAGAGATGAACCTCAAGGAAACTACTTGGTTCTGACGTACAATCACATGTCTCTGTCCCCGTCATCGACCAAGCTCAACCATTTTTTATTATAGTTGAGTATCGCCTCATGTGATTCCAATCAATCCATACCAATCATGACGTCATAATATCATAATATTGTGATGTACAGGTTAGCCTTGGTGATAGACTCTCCCAGGTTAAGGGTACAGTCTATAACCTTCCCTCCAACCTTCTGTTTGGTTCCCGCAACCATCTCTACAAAGCTAAACTCATCATGTTCGACTACCTTAACCTTAATTATTTTTAGCGCCGCACCAAAAATAAAAACCTTCAGTAGCACCAGGATCTATCAAAATACTAAGGGTCTGATCAGTGACGGTATCTGACGTCTCAAGAATAGTCGGCTGGTGCTTTGTCTGACATTTGCTCACCACTGCATGAATCTGATGGGCCTTGCCCAAAACTCCCATGACAGTGGGTCTGACTGATCCAGAGCTCCGGTCCTCTCCATTGGGTAGTCATGCTAGTAATGTGTCTCTCCACATTCCAACACATTTTCTTCGATCCAGTAATATTGGTACCCAAAGTAGAAGTGGGATCCTAACACTGAGGCCAACACGAACTTGTTGACCTTAAGTTTCTTGGTAAAAATATGAGGAGCATACTGAAGTAGCTCCAAAAACGGGCCTCATACTCGAGCACCGTATGACCGCCCTATCGCAAGGTGTTGAACTTGTTGAGATGCTCATGAATTCCTCAGAAAGATACCTCTCCTAGAACTATTCCTCGAACAACTCCCATGACACATCTTCGATGGTCACGCTCAAAAATGACAGGAGCGTCTTCCACCATAGAAGAGAGATCCCCTTCAGTTGAATACTGCCATGTGAATATTCGTGTTGGAAGTATATTTGGAAAGCGAAAATAACATCGCCATACTCTCCCCCATGCCTCAACGACTGCGTCATCTGGGGCACCAAAGAACTCGAGAAATTTGACCTTCTCGAGTTCACAGTGAATACTAACAATACTGGTTGGGCGCATTGTGGACCCTCAGGGGTACAGGTGCCCTGGCCTTAACTCAGTACAGATGGTGAATCAAGGCCTTTGACAATCTCTGGAAGGACCTTGTCAGACCATTATCATCCCTTACAATAATCAACTCTAGCCCAAGGACTTCTTCTTCCCCTTGGGGGTTAGACTCTGAAGGTGTGGGCACCTCTAGAGGCATCGCACCTCCTTCCAAGACACCACACCACGAACCTTTGTGGCATCCTCAAATCGAGATCACCACATGGATAGGTTCATGTTTTAATTAGTGCTAGGTTAAAACTCAAGGGTTTACTGCAATGGAAATCCTGGCAATCCATAGTCACAAGGTTGAACCTGCTCTGATACCATATGTAATGACCTCGATGTTACGACTACAAGTGGCTCATTGCAAAAGTAAAGTTTTTTTTTTCTTTTTAAAGCAGGAAGGAAACAACGAGATTAGTTAAATAACACAACTCAACGACGAACATGACGCACGCACTTCAGGCCACCGACAATGTCACGACCCAACGGACTAGAACCTCATGTTGCAGGATGTAACACATGAAGATCCAATCAATCCAACCCAATATATTCGACGAATAATGATTAGAAGCCTTATGGAAAGTGATAACAATCACAACATTTCAAAACAAGGTACAAAAATACAATTACAACAACCACTTCACCCTACACGGGAAGCACAAGACCCAACCAGGTTTCATATGCGCTTCTCTAACAACGCGCGCATTGATCCCATCCTAAGGATTCATGCCACCACAATGCATCAAGCGCAAGTAACTAAGGTGCAAGCTTAAATGGTCCTAAGCCTTTAAATCAAGACAGAGAAGCCCCACGCCAGAAGTCCAAACTTAACTGCCATACCTAAAACAAATCTATAGATAATAAACCATAATCTATTATGCTATACTACGACGTCGGGTAACCACATTCCATACTTTTAACTGTGCAAGTTCAAATTATAAGAGCAACAATCCAACTCCACATGACATGTGATACTTGAAAATGGGTGTGCGCAATGTCTAAATTCAATCAAGGTTAGAAGCAATAAATCTAAATAAGGGAAGTGATCACCTAACATCACACATAAGTGACAAAATGGAATTCTAAGAAAGAAACAATCTCACTTCAATAATTCTAAGTGGCAGAAGGGTTCTAATAAAGCATGACCTCCAAAATATTGAGCGTAAACTAGGGATTTTGACTGGATCTAACAAGGTTGTCAGTAATTTAAAGTTTCAAAAGATACAAGGGATCCTTAGCCACAATGAAGTCAAGATAACCACTACAATACAACCATGTCGACTTCTACCACTCTAAGAACATTTATCCCTTAGAATGCAATCTATATTCTGATATACTTTATGATAATTCCCATTTGATATATAAGGTCTTGTAACATAAATTGTGCCTACCCACAACATATAATGTGGAAAAACGATAACCCTTTAAAATATTCTTGCACATACACGGAACTTGACGTTATGAAACTGTTGTATTTAATAATTAAAGAAATTGTTGTAATATACAAATACGACTACTTTAATAAACATTTAAAGAACTGCTAAAATAAAAATTAACAATTAAAGAACGATTATAAATGATTAAAGAAAATGTTATGATAAACAACTGAAGAACTGCCTTAATAAAATTTAAAGCATTGTTGTACAATAACAAGTCTAAACTATAGAACGTTACCTGACATGTAAAAAGTACTGTCAGTAATTCAATATAAATAAATGGCTTTCTATATTTGAAAATGCCACCATTGCACAATCAATGCGTAGATAATGCATAGTCGAAAACTCAATAATTAATTCGTTGTCAGCTCTATCAATTGATGGAGCTATGAAATCGTTGCCCACCACAGGTAAGTGTCTAACAATGATCAATATTGGAAATGCTATATGAAGCTAAGTAAATCGTTTTCCATAAAGGAAAATCACGGATTAATTTGAGGTCGCTATTATAGCCATAAAAAAATGTAGACCATCATTTAATCGTTGTCTTTTAATCTCTCACTATATGTGTTGTCTCTTAATGTCTTGCAGTCCTTTAATGTAAGAATGGATCATTGTCTAATAAGGAAAAGGATACACTATGTCCAATAAAGCGAAACTAACAATATTGTTAACTGTATATATCATTGTCTTGCAAAAATGGAATCAAATATGAGATTTTTGAGTTAATATGAAATTCAATAGCTGTCATGCAACAAGGAAATAAATAAGAGATCGTCAAGTTTAATATGTGATTCAATCGTTGTTATGCAACCAGGAAATAAATATGAGATCGCTGAGTTAATTACTATAATTCTATTTAAGGATATCATTCTTGTCTAAATGCTAACTAGATGGTATTATTGTCGTTGTCTTTGGTTATGCATAGTACAGGTAAAACTGTTATCCAATAGCAAATTGCAAGCTATATAAAAATATAAAACGTATTCATAATGATATATACATATATATATATATATATATATATATATATATATATAAACATAGGTAACCACCATTCCCGCAGGTAAAAACACCATCAAATACACCATCGTTTGCACACTAAATCGTTGTATATTATCACTAAAAATTCATTGTAAATCAACAACTATAATTCAACTATAATGTCGTTGTCTACAAACATTGTCTCATAAACGATTGATACATATTCCAGAGCGGTCATTATATTAAAACGCAGTTCAAAAATAACTTGGAACACAACATATATATATGTGTTGAAATGTAATCTGAATATGTGTTGAGAATGCAGTCGGTTAAATCGTTGTTTGAAATAAAATTTGCAGAGTAAAATGATATATGTGTTTCATCATTCCATAAACATTCAATCAAGGGTAAACGCTTGTAATAAAAATTGAAATTCGCAAGTAAATCAACTGCCAATCCATCAAGAAAAACGCCCAAATAAATATTCGGTGTGTAAATAAAATTCCAGTCGGATTCAGTCAAGGGTAGATTCGTTGAGGTTTAAGTGCTAAAATGCAAGCTAAAATCGTCTTCCAAACATATCAAAATGCATAGGGAAATTCGCCAGGAGTGTAAGTTATATTGCAGAGGAAAAACACAAGCCAAAAGTATGAAAACACAGGTATAAAGTGCAACTTAGAATGCAGAGTAAAAGAATTAAAACACAGTCCAGTGTGGCCAAAGGCAGAGTAAAATTCATCATCCAAAGTAGTAAATCATAGAGTTACTTGGCATACAAGATGTATAAAAAAAACCACACAATAAATTCGCCAGGAGATGTATCAAACGTAGACTTAAATTACCCAGAAATGTATGGAAAACGTAGAGATACTTCGACAGGAAATGCATCAAAATGTAGAGACCAAAATGTAGAGGATCATAAGCGGTTCGCTGATGGAAAGGATAAACAATCATAGAGGTAACCAATCACAACAAGGCGCCAGAAAATCACTCAACCCGGAACAATCAACAGGGGTAAACAACTGAGAAAAAACATCCTTCACTCATCATCCATGCACAGAAAAGCAGGGAATTAGGATCTATAGGTCTATTAACATTGAAGTGACAATTGTCGATCCGAATTTTGGCCAACTTCTCAGGCGTGGAATGATGATCTAGGGATGTGGACGAAAGAATAAAGCACAATATCTTAATAATAATCATTAAAACAACCAAAACAGTCATAGCAATCAGGGATCGGTTGCTAAGGGAATCAATACAATGAAGCGAGCATAAAGCTACGATGAATTTAAGTGCTCGATTAAAAAATCTAAGTAAAATACTTTCTTTACACAATTAAAAGTACAGAAATGAAAGCGCAAAAACAATATTTATCAACCATTCAAAATGAAGTGTGCATACCGTAGCCCAAGGTGACAGCTCTAAGTCATTGTCTCGCGCGTGCTCCATTTAGCTCCCGCTTGTCGACCGATCAGACTTCATTAGTACCTCCCAGGAAATGCTAGGGGTACTCTTCTTCCCCCTTATCCCCCCGAGCCACAAAGGGGCCACACACTCTAAACCAAAGAACAACTAGCAACCAACTCACCTCGAAAGATCGAGCTACCACTCGTACACGAGCTGGGTATCCCAACTCCCACAAAATAATTCAATCAAGTCAAAAATTTTGCAGTGTAACATTACACATGAAGAAGAGGTCCATACTCCTCCTCCAACATCTGTTTTATAGAATTTCTAAGTGGTTTCTTTCCCAAATTCCCATTTAATTTAATTTTCAATAATTTAATTCAGAAAAAATCCTCCCCCATACATATGTCACCGATCCCATCCGCTGCACCAGAAATTAATTTCATTAATTATTTAATTACTCCTATTTTCCTCACCCACATAAAAGCATTCCTAGAATAGCTCCTAGGTGTCCCCATATTCCCTTACACATTTTAATGACTTACTCCCTTACTAAATTCCTAGTTGAGTTCAAATTAGAAAGTTCTTAAAGGCAAAATTCCTTACTAAGTTAGTCATTCTGATTTTTCCTTATGTTTTGTGTTTTCTTTATGTTTCCCCATTTTTCCTTTAGTTTCCTAATTCTTTTAAGTTTCCCTCTTTTTCCTTTTTATCTAAAACTCAAATTAGCAAGAGTAGAAAATTATTGTTTTTCCCTTTTTCTTTTTAATTAATAAATTTTAATTAGCATAAGTAACAAAAAATCATTTCCCCCTTTTTAATAATTTAATCTCCCAAAGCAATTTGATTTTAATAAATTAATTGAATTTCTTACCCCCTTCTCGTCCCATGTTTGAATATGAATAAATTATTCTTTACACAAGTATCACTTCAACCTAGATTTTAATTTCCTAGTTCGGGCGACATTTTTATTAGGGAAATTGTTTTTAAAACTTTCTTATCACATCATTCATTCTAAGGCCATATAGTTTTATTCACTTATTAGTTAACAACATGACGTTCCCTTCAGGATGTACTATGTTCTCCAAGGGTGCCACTCGCCTCATTCCATTCCCCTTGCACAACGTGCCCTTCAGGATGCACTACGTGCTCCAAGGGTGCCACTCTCCTCTTGACTGACTTGGTAGACATCAAAAACCCCTGGAGTCAATACTTTGCCAGGTGATCTTCTGGGAGACTAAGGGCCTCTAAAGAATAAGGCCCTTGGCTTATTGCGAACCCCTTAGAATCATCATGAGAGACTGTCGTAGTCTTCCCTCACGGCATTGTGGGTCTTCTCGAACTAGGTAATCGTTAACCTACAGTTCGAGCCACGATGGGAGTGCTAGTAGGTTGTGGCAAGGATGTTGTCCACACCTCTCCCTAAACATCTCTGGTAGTCATGCGTGACCCCTCTACTCGACATGTGAGTCTGGTCGGTAAGCTATCGTCAGCCTACATCATCAATGAATCATTTCAGAAATAAAATCCATAATCATAACATCTAATAAGATGCACATATGTCATATATACAACAATCAAACCCCAATAGTCCACTCCCTGACTTGATCTAGATTCCAAGGGTTTCATCGATGCCTCTGCATCCTCGAGATCCAAAATCTTGCACCCTCGGGAGAACCGAGTCAATAGCACCTGTCTATGTCAATACAACAAAATAACATGTCGTCAATCCATAATACCTCATAATCATAATCAAATTCCCAATAGTATAATAATCCCTATCACTTGCAAGCAAGTGTCCTCAAAGAATAAGTTTTCTTATTGCACGCAAGAGAAGGATGCTACATTCGTAAAAACACATATACGTAAGTTGACTTCTGCATATGTGCATATATGGAAGCACACATATACGAAAACCAACTTCCATATATGCGCATTTACGGAAGGCTAATTTCGTAAATGCACATATACATAAGTTGACTTCCGTATATGCGCACTTACAAAAGCGTGCATATAACATAGCTATCGACTTAATGAGAACTATGACCTCAAAATGAGAACTCTGGTCCAAAAAACCCATATTTTTGCATAAAAACATAAAAATCAACCCCCAAATCAAAAAGTGGTGCTACCGGTAGCACCATTTTTTAAAACGGGGTCAAAAGTACAACATTTTTCAAACATGGCCTTCAAAACTTAGAAAGTAGCTCAGAAAAACCTTAAAATCACCACCTAAAAAAATTAAGATGTTTTTGAAACTTTTTTTCCTTTTCAAAACGTTAAATTTTGAGATCATTTGAAATCGTATTTTTATCACTTGGTACCATTAAAACCAAATCCTCAAAATCAACCATCAAATTGAAAAGTATTGCTACCAGTAGCACCCATTTTAAAATTGGGGTATGAAAATGACACATTTTTATAATGTGGTAAAAGAACTCATCATTATTGTAAACAAAATCATAAAATCAACCCTTAAATGTTTACTTTTTAAATGTTATTATTACGCAAAGCACAAGGTAATACATAATGCCATGAAAATATCACAGTATACTTTAAAAATTCAACATCACTTTTTAATATTTTTTTACTTTTAATAATAAAAAAGAAAATTCAAGTTACATTGAATGAAACATAAATTATTTCTTAAAAGTATTGTTATATTGACCATATTCAAAACATATGAGCTAAGAAATTTTATTATATTATCCATAATAAAAAAACATATCATTCATAATGTAACACACCCACTATGGGAACTAAGATTTTTTGACTTTTTCCTTCTTTTCACCGAGGAACAGAATTCTCTGAATTCCTATGGGGCCTAATGCAGTTCCTACCATCCCTTATCCTTACCCCTGTGATCGTGGGTCATGACCATAGGCCTTACCGAAGAGGTACTTTCGGCTTTCGTGATACGGGAAATTGCGCGGCATGCGATCCCATGCTCTCTTGTCTTTCAAAGTGCCGAAATCCGAAGGGTACCAATAGTTTGTCATAACTAAAAATTGCCTTGGATTTAAAAACATGACACTCCACCTTTTGGGGTTTCCGCGAGTCGGGTTTCGCATATCGAAACTTCGTGATACAAGAGGCCGAAGCTTCATTCTCCTCGACTACCCGAATGCCAAAAAGTTGACACACCCGCTTATCATGCACTCGACCAAATTCAGAGTTTCGCAGTTCGAGATTTCGCAACTAGTGGGTACAAGGGAACTTATCCTTGAATATCCCGGTTCTCGAAACACCGAACATCAATACTTACCCATGCTGGTCCAAGTTGGGGTTTCGCGAATTGAAATTTCACGACATACGCGGACATGGGGTCTCGCACCTAGACCTTCTAGGAGCCGAAACTCCGAAATACAAACTCTTAAACCTGCGCATCTATTTCAGAATTTCGTGGGTTGGGGATTCGGGACTTGCAAGTACAAGAGACTCGCCTCTAGGTATCCCAGGTACCGAAACTCCAAGATCTTATATCTTCTCCATACTATTATCATTTCTCGATATCGCAAGTCGGGGTTTCGGGACTTGCGAGTACAAGGAAATACTCCCTTGGGTATTCCGGGTTCCGAAACACCGAAACGTCCTAACTCATCCACACACCGTCATTTCGGGTTTTCGTGAATCGGGATTTCGGGACTGGCGAGTACAAGAGAACTTTCCAATAGGTATCTTGGATACCAAAATACCAAAAAACCCAATATTCTTCGTGCTAAGCCATTTCGGCATTCCTCCTTTCAGGATTTCGGGATGTGCGACGACAGGAGGTCTCGCACCTGGGTTTCCCGGGAGCCGAAACTCTGAAACACCAAGCTCTAATATGCTTCACTATTTTGGGAATTTATCAATTGGGATTTCGCAAGTCGTGGGTTTCGGGACTGGCGAACGCATGGGGCCCGCACTTAGGTACCCCGGGTGCCAAAATATTGAAATATGATAACTTTTCCACTCTCTATCTTTCGAGATATCGCAAGTTAGGATTTTGGGACTTGCGAGTACGGGGGATCTCGCCCTTGGATATTCCAAATGCCGAAACACCGAAATATCAGGATTTAGCCATATGTTGTTATTTCAGGATTTCGCGAGTCATGAGGTCAAGGGTTATTACCCTCTGATCTCCCAGGTGTCAAAAGGCTGAAATGCTTACCGGTCACCACGTGTACTCTACAACTGTACGGTCTAGGTACTCCCACAAGTCTTGAAATCTACAGTCCCGATTTCTTCGCTACTTATGAAGGTTAAAAAGGGGTTGAGGCATTAACGCCTGCGTTCCTTCATCAAATTTAACTGTCATAACAGACCTTAGATCCCCCGAAAGGATCTCATTCATGCATTTAGTAAGAGGAAGGGTATCCTAGGTACCGAACCTCCGAAGCATCACTACTCATCCATGCTAGTTCATTTCGGGGTTTCGCTAATCAGGATTTCAGGACCGGTGAGTACAAGGGACTTACCCTTAGGTGTCCCGAGTACCTAAATGTCAAAACATCACAACTAATCACGCTATACTCATTT
>ML803301.1:250074-262912 GCA_009831015.1 Picea engelmannii
TATATATATATATATATATATAATTTCCCTTCAAAATTTTCCCCCAAAATCCCCCACCCCCCAAAAAAAATATATATATATATTTCCCAAAATTTCACCCCAAAATATTCCCTCCAAAATTTCTCCCTCAAATTTTTCCCTCTAAATTTTCCCCCCAATTTGTTTTTTCTTATTTTCCCTTAAAAATTAAAAACAAATTTTACTCTTTTATTTTGTTATTTACATGTTAAATACAATATTTATCATGTTTATTTATTTATTCCACATTTTGTAACGGCCCTACCGTTATGACAACAAGCAGCACACAAAAGGTAAATTCGCAGACAATTAAAAGGCTAAAATCACTCATATATAAAAATCGTTGAGAATCGCAGTCACCATGTAGATTGCAGTCAATATGTAATTCACAGTCACTAAATGTAAATTGTAGTCAAAGTGTAAAGGGAATCACACTAAAAAAAAGGAGAATGAAATCGCAGTCAAATGATGATGAAATCACAGTCGATCTATTAATGAAGCAATGGAATTCACCATTTAAAATTGCAGAAATGATTCCAACAAGGTGTCGGGATTTATCAATAACATCACAGCGATAAACAACCAAGCGTAGAGACTATTCGGTCATATATGAATCAACATAATGCAGAGATATCCAAACACAAGAAGGCACAAGGACAATCATTTAGCCAAGAATCAATCAACTAGGGTAGACAGTTGGACAAACTATCATTTGTTCATCATCCACGCACAAAAAAGCAGGGGATTAGGATCTATAGGTCTATTAACACCAAAGTGACGACCGTCGATCCGACTCCTAGCTGACTCCTCAGGCGTGGACTGGTGATCTAGGGATTAGAATGAAAGGTAAAGCACAAACTCTTCAAATAATCAATAAAACAACATAGTCGTCATAGCAATCAAGGATTGGTGGCCAAGGTGATCAATTGATGCAACGTGCGTAAAGCAATGATAATTTTAGGTTCTCGAAAAAAAAACGTTAAGTAAAAAAATTTTCTTCACACAATAAAAGTACACAAGTGGAAGTGCAAGATCCATATTAATCTACCATTCAAAATAAAATCATGCATACCGTAGCCCAAGTCGACCGCTCCAAGTCGTTGTCCCGCGCGCTCCGTCTCGCTCCCGCTTTCCGACCATTGTGACTTCACCGGTACCTCCCAACCAACGCTAGGGGTACTCTTCTTCCCCCTTAGCCCCCCTAGCTGCAAAGGGGCCACGCACACTAACCAAATAACAACTAGATCCCAGCTCACCTCGCAAGGCCGAGCTGGGCATCCCAGCCCCCACAAGATAATTCATTCAAGTCAAAAATTCTGCAGCATAACGTTACGCATTCAACAATGATCCATACTCCTCCTCCTCCCTCCTTTATATAGAGTTTCTAAGTAATTTCTTTCGCAAATTCCCATTTAATTTATTTTTCAATAATTTAATTCAGAAGTAACCTCCCC
Source organism: Picea engelmannii (assembly GCA_009831015.1). Taxonomy (NCBI): domain Eukaryota; kingdom Viridiplantae; phylum Streptophyta; class Pinopsida; order Pinales; family Pinaceae; genus Picea; species Picea engelmannii. The sequence goes on from ML803301.1 coordinate 251,547, forward strand.
TATACACATGTCACCCATCCCCTTATTTGCACTAGAAATTAATTTCATTAAATATTTAATTACTCATATTTCTCTCGCCCACCTAAAAGCATTCATAGAATCGCTCCTAGGTGTCCCCATATTCTCTTACACATTTTAATGACTTACACCATTACTAAATTCCTAGTTGAGTTCAAATTAGAAAGTTCTTAATGGCAAGATTCTTTAATGGAAAGAGTTCATGTCAGGGACTTTTAGTATCAGTGTTGTTGTCAATAGCTCCTTGAGCCTCCGAAATGCCTCTAAACATTTCTCAGTCCAAACAAACTTCGTGTTCTTCTTCTACAATTCCGTGATCGGATTTTATATCTTCAAAAATCCCTCGATGTACCATTGATAGTATCTTGCTAAACCCATGAAGCTATGCACTTCTGAGACATTTTTCAGCGCAGGCCATTCCATAATAGCCTCGACCTTATCTGGATCCATGACAAAACCTTCATCGGAGAAGACATGCCCTAAGTAGTGAATCTTCGATTGATAAAACGAGCATTTAGACAATTTCCCATACAATGTTTTCTCTTGCAGACACTGTAGTACCAAGCACAAGTGCTCGTTATGATCCTCCATCGTCCGAGAGTAAATAAAAATATTGTAAATGAATACTTGGATGAACTTGTCCAAGTACTTGCGGAACATCTCATTCATCAAACTCATAAATACCCTTGGGGAATTCATCAGACCAAATGGTAAAACAGTAAACTCGTAATGTCCCAACCTCATCTTCAAGGCGGTATTAGGGACGTCATCCTCCTTGATCCGTAATTGGTGATACCCCAATCTCAAGTCGATCTTGGAAAACATCATCACACCCTTCATTTGATCAAACATATCATCAATCCTTGGAAATGGATATTGATTCTTGATCATTGCCTTGTTCAATTGATGGTAGTCAATGCAGAGTCTCCACAACCCATCTTTCTTTCGTATGAAGATAACAGGTGCCCCTCACGATGACACACTAGGATGTACCAGTCCTAGGTCCAACAACTCCTTCAATTGCATCATCAACACATGTAACTCAGGGGTCAACATATAATAAGGCGTTCTTTCTATTGGTTCATTCCCTGAATTTAGGTCTATGGTAAATTCCAATTCTCTCTCCAACGACATCCCAGGTAACTCTTCTAGGAAGACGTCCGCTATAGTGTCCCCAAGGCCGAGCCCCGTTACAGATCATGTTACATGCAAAGAATTGTAAATATGTTCCATAGGATGGTGAGCCAAGTTTTGTACAAGCTGTAGGCTTATGTGTTTTGTTAGGCCAGGGAGCCTAAGTGTTGAAGGCCAGGAGCCTGTTGATGTACTTGTAAGTATGCAGGTCAATTAAATAAAATAAATACCGCCAGTGCAGACCGACCACGATGAAAGAGTGATGGGGGACTGAGCGTCCACAGAGTGGGCAAGGGATCAAGGGCTGGAAGGTGGGAAAGGGGCTGAGTAAGGAGCCTAGGGGGCTTAGGCCTGGAATAATATTTTAATATTATTCCTAAAAATCTATGTGCACATTATTTTATCCTAAGTCCTTTTGAAGGACCCGTGATTCCCCAAGTGGTGGGAGAAAGGCGTACGGATGGAACGCATGCAATTCCCAGGGTGACAAGTGTCAACCCTGGTGCATGCAAATATAAGCCTTGAATTGAACCGTGGGTAAAAAGGATCCTCCATTCTGAACAGAAGCTCGGTGTGTGGAACCAGGACAACCTCTGTCGGATATCCTAATTCATCTCTGAAACTATTAGCTGTGTTTGCCTGAGGAAAACCGTGTAATACCCTGTCCAAAGCTATGAGTCTGTGTCTGTTCTAGGCAACCCGGAAACGCATTCCTGAACCAAAATTCCCTGTGCTAGACTAGAGTGGAAGCATCCTGTGATTGTATGGGGAAACCGAGCTAGCCTGTGAGTGAAGCCTGCTCCGAAATCATCACCGTGAGATCATCCTATGATTGTTGAGCCCGTTGTTGGAAGCATTTGTCTGTGTTTCCTGTAGATTGTTGTGACTGCGCAGTACTGGACTGCATGAGGCTTGTTGGCCTGTGAGCGACTTCCCCAGGTGAGGGAGTGCGCAGAGGGAGAAGAGAACTCCTGGAAGGAACCCTGTAGCTACCATAGAGCCCAGAGAATTCCGGTCCGGTCTGTTCCTGTAACCCAAGTTAAGGGAGACTGGCAGCCGAAGGACTGTCTAGGTGACAGAGAAGGTGCACTCTCCTGGGGTGGAACAGGCATGTGGGGAATGAGGGTCTGTGTGCAGTGAGCGTGGGAGATTCCTGGAAGAACTTCTTCCTGGTGAATGTGAATGTGCTATCTTCCCGTAACCTCAGCCTAGCCTAGGATCCTTGCTTTGGGGGTGGAGCTCGGTCCCAGCTCGGGGGTGACCTACTGTTGAGCTAATGAACAGTGTGGTCTAAGGCTGGGAGGTTCGTGGAAGGCCTGCACTTGGTTGGTGTAATTCTACAGCCGATAGAATGATAAGTATTGAATTATGGTGTATCACATTTGAACATGACTGTGTTGTTTTGTATCATGTTTTCCACTGTGTAAATGAATCAATGATGAATGCTATGGAATGTTTAATTATAGCAGTACCCATATATTTTACTCTGAGTTTTAAGTGTGTTTAATTGTGTTAAATGCATTTTCTTATAATTCCATGTACAGAATGGTAAACTGAGAGGTTGGGAAACCTGGGTAGTGAAGGGTACACTACAAATTGGTATCAAAGCAAAGGTTTTGACACTGAGCCTAGATGGGCCAGTGGAGCGGTCTTTGGACCGAAAATGTGAAGAGAAATTGGGCCTGGAATGGCCAATTTCGGATTTTGGTTTGTTCCAGTGCGTCAAGTAGTTGCTTGACCACGTTTATAAGCTTAGGAGGTTTAGCGGTGCTGTGAAACTATAGCTAGTATGGTCTACGACCACAGGAAGGCAGGTTTCTACACTGATGGTGTGAGAACCGTTGGATCTGTTCAGGAGGGAAGGCAAACCCTTGTAACCGTCAGATCTAGAGAACGTGCACAAGATTCAAAACTTTTGAATGTTGCACAGGAGTTTAACTCGGGAGGATCATGAGTCGTAAGATCCCTGTGGGATTACCCGTCAACTGTCCGAGTTGACAGAAGTTGCGCAGGACTTAAGTCCTCATGGGTAGAGGAGAAGTCCCGAAGAGGTGTTGGGATATTAGAACTCAAGAGAATCGAGACCCTGTGATTCTCGAAAACTCGAGGAGGGATCAAAGCCGTAAATCTTGGGGGGACACGTGTCAGAATCCTGGAGAGAGTTGGAACTCGGAGAATCGGAGTTCTCGAGCACGTAGAAATCTTTTCACACGAAATTGCGATCCGTGAATTCGCGACAAGATCCGGACCATTTATATTAGTGAACACGTGGCAGAGATCTGCACCATCGGGGAAGGTCCCGACAAGGAGTAAACCCATCGGTGATTAAGGTTCATCGGGAAAGTCCTGATAGAAAAGTCATCCCTCGGAAATCGGGATTCGAGAAATCGGGAATCGCAGGGATAAGGAGTCCATGCGTTGTGAAACTTCGAACCCCAAAAACCCGACAGAAGCATATGACTGTAGTCATATGAACGCAGGTCACATGGACCTGACCTGACCACGTGGGGTTAAAGCGAAAGGCGTGTCGGCATATCGGGAATCGGGAAATCAGAGATTCTGGAGGCAAAGGTTTCGTGCCTGGGAAAATCACGATACGCGATTTCCCGATAAGGCTTAGGTGCGTGGGGCCACACCGACTGTCAGGAGGACAAGTGGCAGATTTATAGCAACAGGAGAAAGGAATTGTTGACAAGTCAACGACTGGGACCCATCGGAGATCCCGTGAGCATACGAGCATAATATTGAAATCGTCGAAAACCCGACGGGGTCGGGTGGAAGTCATATAGTGTGGTTGTATGATGAGGCTCTAGCCCAGAGGGCTAGCACAGACGGAGCCCATCAGAAATCGGGAAATCGGGGATTCCGCTGTCAAGCGTTTTGGCGCATTCATGTTTGCGAAACCCTGAAACCCGATAAGGGATAAGGCCTGGGTCACGAGACAACGGTCACATCGAATAGGGCTTAGCTTGGAGGGATAAGGCATATCGGAGATCGGATAATCGGTATTTGTGAAGGCATGCGCCTGTTGACAACGCAAGGGCCAAAACTCCGATAGGAGTAGTCACGAGAGGGAAATGACCATGGTCTTGGTGCATGGTCATATGAGTCAAGGGCTAGACTCAGGAGGGCTAGCACGTTAAAAGGGTCATCGGAGATCGGGAATCCAAGAGGATAGTAAACCTCGAAATCAAGAGTTGCGAAACTCCGAGACTGGAAATCCCAAAATAACTGAATTGAATTTTCGGACACCCGAAAAACACAGAGCCATACAGAACTCAAAAAACTTGTGAAGCTGAAATAACTTTCGTTCTTGTTCGTATTAATTATGGATATTGTGGGTTATTCATAAAGTTTAATGGCCTGACAATTTTGAATTGGATTGCACAGTGTGTGTTCCGAATACAGCAGAGGCCAAAACTCCAGATAATCAACACCAAGTATGGAGTGGGGAAGAATGCCAATTATCCCTGAAATGGAAGATGAACAAGAAGGAAAGGATGTTAACCAAGGAGTCGAAGGATTGCACTCTAATGGGCATGGAAAATAGATGGATAAGGAAGGACATATGATGAAAATCATTGAAGGGTTACAAAGAGAGGCCAAGGAACGCCGAGCTGATAGCCGAAAGCTCATGAAAGTCAGAGATCGGAAAGGGAAATTAAACTTAATATTCATGCAGAGTCTGGAAAGAATAGAGAAGAGACTTGAGAAAGGAAGAGACTCAAGTACGACGGAGAGTCGCAGAACTCATGAGAGAAGAAGCAAGTCGAGGAGTGGTAACCGACATCACAGTCGCTCCCAAAAACGTTCTGGCAGTAAGACACACAGCAGTTCAAGCCCATCACCTACTAGAAAACATCAAAAATATGGAAGGGAGGAATTGAAAGGAGAGATGAACAAAATTAAACCTCCAACATTTGATGGGGGGCATAAGAAGGAGGAAGATGCTGAGACATGGTTGCTTGGCATGAAGAAATATTTCCAGCTGCAGAATTATTCTGCTCATGCAGAAGGAAGAATTTCAATGCACCAACTGAAAGGAAAGGCATCTATGTGGTGGGATCAGTTTGTGCAGGTGCAACACATCAAAGAGAAAGAGGTTACTTGGAAGGAATTCAAGAAGTATTTCGAAAAGAAATACTTGACTAAAAGATATTATGACAGAAAGATGAAGGAGTTCTTCGAACTCAAGTTAGGCAGTATGACCATTGATGAGTATGAACGAAGTTTTCTGGAATTGTTGAAGTATGTTCCGTTCATCAAAGATGAGGCTGTCAAAATTCAGAGGTATCTGAGCGGACTGCCACCTTCCATGGGTGACAAGATTCAATACGATGATCCCAAGACCATGGAAGAAACCATAAGAAGGGTGAAATTCCTATATGAACAACAAAGGGAAAATCCTACCTTTCAGAAGACTTGGGATAACCAGAAGAGGTTTAAGAAAGAACAGAGGCAGAAGGGAAGCAAGCCTTCCTTTTTCAGAAACAGTCCTTGGGGACAGTCAACTTTTAAAGAGCCCAGGAAAGTTGAGGGGAGTGAGCAAATGTCAAGGCCTCCAACCATGGAGTGTTGGGGATGTAAAGGGAATCATAGGTACAGAGACTGCCCCCATAGGAAAGACAAAGCAAGGATTATCCATACTGTTCAGCAAGCTGAAATAGTGGAGGATATGGGCAGCAGAATGCCGAGGATCTACGCAGCCCTGGACAACAAGCAAGCAGAATTTCAATCACATATGATTGAAGTGGAAGGCATGATCAACAACCGACCACTTGTTATTTTGATTGATTCAGGGGCTAGTCATAGTTATGTAGATCCTAGGGTGGTGGAAAGTTTTCATCTAATGAAGAGCAAACATGAGAAGTCTTGGTTAGTGCAGTTAGCCACAGGGACCAAGAGGAAGGTCACTGAATTGGTTAAGTCATGTTCAGTGGACATGAAAGGAATGAGCACTAAGGCTGAATTGAACATTCTGCCTTTAGGTTCATATGATTGCTTAATTGGGATGGACTTGATGGACCAGCACCATGCCCTTCTGGATTGTCGAAACAAGAGATTTACATGTCTGGACGAAGAAGGAAATCAGGTAACAGTCCAAGGAATTCCCAGAGTTGTGGATGTTAGAGAAATCTCAGCTATGCAGCTGAAGAAATGTTACCGGAAAGGCTGTCAGTTATTTGTAGCCCAGGTGGAAGAAGTATTCCAAGATGTGGTCTCAAATCTGGAAGACCACAGGATGCTCAAAGAATTCGAAGACGTGTTTCAAGAGGTGCCTGGACTACCTCCAAAGAGGGACATCGATTTTTCTATAAATCTGATGCCTAGAGCAGCTCCAGTTTCGAAAGCTCCTTATAGGATGAGCACACCAGAGATGAAAGAGTTGCAACTACCGCTCGAAGAGCTATTTAAGAAAGGCTATATTCGTCCCAGCGTGTCACCGTGGGGAGCCCTAGTCCTATTTGTGAAAAAGAAAGATGGAACGTTGAGATTGTGCATTGAATTTCGGCAGTTGAATAAAGTCACTGTCAAAAACAAATATCCTCTGCCAAGGATAGATGATGTTTTTGATCAGTTAAAGGATGCTAAAGTATTTTCAAAAATCGATCTTCGATCGGGATATCATCAAGTGAGGATAAAAGATGAAGACATCAGCAAAACCGCCTTTAGAACAAGGTATGGTCACTATGAATTTACAGTGGTGTCGTTTGGACTGTCCAACGCGCCTGCTGTCTTCATGTGCTTAATGAATGGAGTGTTCATAAATTATCTGGACAAGTTCCTCATAGTCTTCTTGGATGATATCTTAGTGTACTCCAAGACAAAGGAAGAACACGAACAACATCTTAGAATGGTGCTGCAGGTGTTGAGAGAACACCAGCTATATGCAAAATTGAGCAAGTGCTCATTTTACCAAAAGCAGATCCATTATCTGGGACACATTATATCCGAGGAAGGGATTTCTGTGGATCCTGAGAAAGTAAAGGCCATTCAAGAGTGGCCAAATCCAAGAAATGTGACAGAAGTTAGATCCTTTATGGGTCTGGCAGGTTATTATAGGAGATTCATAACCGGATTTTCAAGGATAGCTCATGCTATCACTTCCTTACAAAAGAAAGAGAAGAAGTTCCAGTGGACTGAACAATGTGAGAGCAGCTTCCAGCAATTGAAGCAGCTGCTAACAAGTGCTTTAATCCTAAGGATTGTTGATCCAAGTAAGGATTATGTAGTATGCACAGATGCGTGTAAGGAGGGGCTGGGAGGAGTTCTCAGCCAAGAAGGATTTGTAGTTTGCTATGAATCTCGAAAGCTGAAAGAGCATGAAAAGAATTATGCCACTCATGATTTAGAGCTGGCAGCAGTTGTCCATGCTTTAAGGAAATGGANACATTACCTCATGGGAAAGAAATTCGAATTAAGAACAGGCCACAACAGTCTGAAATATTTATTCGATCAACCAACCTTAAATGTCAGACAAATTAGATGGCTGGAATTTCTGCGTGAATATGACTTTGATATCAGGTATATCAAAGGGAAAGACAATAAGGTGGCTAATGCACTCAGCAGAAAAGTGCATGAATTACATGCTACAGCCATTAGCATGTACAGAACTGAGTTGAAAGACCGAATTCTTGAAGTTGCAAGTGTTGATTTGCAGTACAGAAATCTTGTAGCAAAGCTACAGCAGCAAGAAGGACCACAGATCGAGAAAGGTTATGCCTTGGGAACTGATGGTCTACTTCTATATAAGAACAGAATATATGTACCTAATGATAGAGAATTGAAGTTGGCAATTCTAAAAGAAATGCATAATGTGACTTATGCTCGTCATCCTGGGTATCAAAAGACTGTGGCAGCAGTCAAAAGCCATTATTTTTGGTCAGGTATGAAGAAGGAAAATGTTGAATACATCACCAGATGTATGGAATGCCAGAAAGTCAAGGCTGAGCACAGACACCCAGTCGGGTTGTTATAGCCTTTACCTATTCCTGAGTGGAAGTGGGATGTGGTAACCATGGATTTTATCACGGGATTACCCAGAACAAGCAAGCAGCATGACTCAATCATGGTAGTGGTGGACAAGCTTACTAAAGCTGCCCATTTTATTCCACTGAAAACCACCCACAGAGCAGTAGATGTTGCTGATATCTTTTTAAAAGAAGTTGCATGCTTGCATGGAATTCCTAAGACAATTGTGTCTGATAGGGACCCGAAATTCACTTCGAATTTCTGGAGAGGACTGTTCAAAGGATTCGGAACGAATCTGAACTTTAGTATAGCATATCATCATGAGTCTGATGGACAGACAGAAAGAGTAAACAGAGTAATCGAAGACATGTTGAGAATGTATGTGATGGATAAACCATCAAGGTGGGAAGACTACCTGCATTTGGTAGAATTCGCCTATAATAATGGGTACCATGCATCTCTGAAGATGAGCCCATTCGAAGCACTGTATGGTAGAAAGTGAAACACTCCAATGAGCTGGGATAATCCAGCTGACATAGTAGTTGTTGGACCTGAACTACTCAAAGAGATGGAAGATCAGATGATCAAAATCAAACAGAATTTGAAAGTTGCCCAGGACAGGCAGAAAAGTTACGCTGATAGTAACAAAACCCATAGAGAATTCAAAGTGGGTGACCATGTTTTCCTGAAAGTGAAAGCTAGCAGGAGTTCCATGAAATTGGGAAGTTGCGCCAAGTTGGCAGTGAGATTCTATGGGCCATTTGAGATCCTGGAAAGGATGGGTCCAGTTGCATACATGCTTGCATTACCTGCATCTATGACTGTACATAATGTGTTTCATGTTTCACTGCTTAAGAAATATGTACCTGATGCTAATCATGTTATCGATTGGACTATGATTCAGGTGGAACCAGAAGGTGTCCTGTAAGTGCATCATGTGTGCATATTGGACAGGAAAAACAAGCAGCTCCGAAATCGAGCCATAGAGCTTGTAAAGGTCCAGTGGACCTGGTACGGTCCTGAGGACACGACATGGGAGCATGCAGATATTATGCGGGCAGAGTACCCGCATCTTTTCAAAAAATTTGAAGGACATACAGAGGCAGTGTAAGTTGCACTGAGGACAGTGCAAAAATAAGGGGAGGGGGATTGTAGTGTCCCCAAGGCTGAGCCCCGTTACAGATCATGTTACATGCAAAGAATTGTAAATATGTTCCATAGGCTGGTGAGCCAAGTTTTGTACAAGTTGTAGGCTTATGTGTTTTGTTAGGCCAGGGAGCCTAAGTGTTGAAGGCCAGGAGCTTGTTGATGTACTTATAAGTATGCAGGTCAATTAAATAAAATAAATACCGCCAGTGCAGACCGACCACGATGAAAGAGTGATGGGGGAATGAGTGTCCATAGAGTGGGCAAGGGATCAAGGGCTGGAAGGTGGGAAAGGGGCTGAGTAAGGAGCCTAGGGGGCTTAGGCCTGGAATAATATTTTAATATTATTCCTAAATATCCATGTGCACATTATTTTATCCTGAGTCCTTTTGAAGGACCCGTGATTCCCCAAGTGGTGGGAGAAAGGCATACGGATGGAACGCATGCAGTTCCCAGGGTGACAAGTGTCAACCCTAGTGCATGCAAATATAAGCCTTGAACTGAACCATGGGTAAAAAGGGTCCTCCATTCTGAACCGAAGCTCGGTGTGTGGAACCAGGACGACCTTTGTCAGATATCCTGATTCATCTCTGAAACCGTTAGTTGTGTTTGCCTGAGGAAAACCGTGTAATACCCTATCCAGAGCTATGAGTCTGTGTATGTTCTAGGCAACCCAAAAACGCATTCCTGAACCAGAATTCCCTGTGCTGGACTCGAGTGGAAGCATCCTGTGATTGTATGGGGAAACCGAGCTAGCCTGTGAGTAAAGCCTGCTCCGAAATCATCACCGTGAGATCATCCTGTGATTTCCAAGCCCGTTGTTGGAAGCATTTGTCTGTGTTTCTTGTAGATTGTTGTGACTGTGCAGTACTGGACTGCATGAGGCTTGTTGGCCTGTGAGCAACTTCCCCAGGTGAGGGAGTGCGTAGAGGGAGAAGAGAACTCCTGGAAGGAACCCTGTAGCTGCCATAGAGCCCGGAGAATTCTGGTCTGGTTTGTTCCTGTAACCAAAGGTAATGGAGACTGGCAGCCGAAGGACTGTCTAGGTGACAGAGAAGGTGCACTCTCCTGGGGTGGAATAGGCATGTGGGGAATGAGGGTCTGTGTGCAATGAGTGTGGGATATTCCTGAGAGAACTTCTTCCTGGTGAATGTGAATGTGCTATCTTCCCGTAACCTCAGCCTAGCCTAGGATCCTTTCTTTGGGGGTGGAGCTCGGTCCCAGCTCGGGGGTGACCTACTGTTGAGCTAATGAACAGTGTGGTCTAAGGCTGGGAGGTTCGTGGAAGGCCTACACTTGGTTGGTGTAATTCTACAGCCGATAAAAAGATAAGTATTGAATTATGGTATATCACATTTGAACATGACTGTGTTGTTTTGTATCATGTTTTTCGCTGTGTAAATGAATCAATGATGAATGCTATGGAATGTTTAATTATAGCAGTACCCATATATTTTACTCTGAGTTTTAAGTGTGTTTAATTGTGTTAAATGCATTTGCTTATAATTCCATGTACAGAATGGTAAACTGAGAGATTGGGAAACCTGGGTAGTGAAGGGTACACTACATCTGCAAACTCTCTCACCACTGGAAGGTGTTCTAGACCTTCCTCTACTCTCTTTTCATTTAATGCAAGCATCACATAGAGCTTATACCCCTTACGCATGCTCTTCAGTAGCTGCAAGGAAGAGATGAACCTCAGGGAAACTCCCTGGTTACAACCTACAATCATGCATCTCTATCCCCCATCGTTGACCAAGATCAACTGTTTTGTCTTATAGTCGAGTATCGCCTCATGCGATTCCAACCAGTCCATAATGATCACAATGTCATAAGATCCTAATATCGTGACGTACAGGTTGGAACTGATGAAAAACTCTCTCAGGTTAAGGGTACAGCCCGTAACCTTCACTCCAACCTTCTATTTGGCTCCCGAAGACATCTCCACTGTAGCACCCGTCCATAGGATGCTAAGAAATTAACAATTTATTCAAACACATACACAATAACAACTTCGTTTTAGCATAATTCCATTTTCATTTACACAATTATTCTACATCTGCTCAATGATAAATTTAATAACATGATGAAATAAG
>ML803301.1:278179-288713 GCA_009831015.1 Picea engelmannii
TTTAAAAAATTTAAGACTTTTTTCAAAAATTCTTAACAAAATCCTTCAAATTTTTTCAAAAACAAATGCAAAAAAAGTCAAATTTAGTTATAATTTTTAAAAACTTTGTAGTTTTTTATTGTTTTTTATTTAAATTTTATTAGATTTGGCCCATGGTGGTCACTGGGCAATGTTTGTGCCTTAGCCGTGGGGGGTTGGGGCGATGCCCGACATCGCCCTAGCCTGACCATCCCTATGGCCATGCGTGGACTGTGACTTGGTTGCAGGGGGCCAGGCCATGGACGTAGCATAAGCCCAATAATTCTACGGATCAAATTTTTTTTTTACATATGGGTTAAAAAAAAATATTTTTTTAAAATTAGTTTTTATAATAAATGTTGTGTTTTTTAGTTTATTATAATTTGAAAGGCCTAATTTTTTTTCTTTTATATTAATATAGGAAAATGGCAGGACAAATATTATCTATGAATATATCTGGATCACGACCTGCAATAATGGCATCCAAAAATGCAACTGGAACCTCCATGAATGTTAGGAAAAAAAATGATAACTTAACACCTGATCTTTCAAAGATAATGAAGAATGTTAGAGAGTGGAAATTTGTGGAAGGTGAAAACAAACAAGAATATTCTTGGTTTTTTAAAGACAAACAAGGAAACAATGGAGATCATATATATTTGTATTGTGCCAAATCAGAACATGTGCAAGGAAATTATCAGGCACTTGGATTTTTACGAGATATATGTTTGGTGCCAGCCACATATATTGTTAATGCACTTTTCAAACAAAGAAGAACTTATATCAAGTTTAGATATTCTTTCAATTTGAGCAATTATAACAAGAATGAATGTTTTTTTCAGAATTATGTGCATCCATCATTGATGACATTGAGAAAGGCAATGTAAGTTTTTTATTTCTATTTTTGTGTCGTTTATTATTTTTAGTATCATGGTAATGTTTTATTTTTATTTAACATGAAAATGTTATATTTTATTTTTACAGGATTTTGTTAAATGACTTTCATATATGCTAGTGGGGATTTACTCTACAAAGAATGATATCATGGATGTCATCAATGTTTTTCATATTGAAAAGACACAAGAAGGAAGGAAAAAGAAACAAAAAGTAATGGAGGTTGAACCTGCAAGAGTATACAAATAAGAACATGAAAGAAGAAAGAAAAATCCTCATTCTATAAATCCTAAAAGGGTTACATTTGAAAATGAGAAAACTCCAAATGAAGATTTTGTTGAGATTGGTCCCAATGAGGTTATCACTACTTCTCGCAAAAAGAACAAACAAGATAAACACAAAAGAGCGTTGGTTGATGATGATTCTATTCTTATTGATTATGAAGAAATCATTGATTTAGATGAAACACATTTAAATCATAAGAGGAAAAAAACAAATGTTGATAATTTCAAGAAGCCTTCGTTAGCTCAAAGTATTATAGTGAAAGTTCTAAAGGTAGCAGAGAAATAATAACACCAGGTGTTGATCTAGAGGATGGTATTATGAAAAAAACACAAAATGATATTCGAAATAGAATGAGGACGACAAACTTAGTTGATGATGGCCACACATTTTAGTTGAATGTGAAAAACTTTATAAACCCACAAAAGGGTAGAAAAAATATCAAATTAGAAAACCACAACACTTGCATATTCACAATTTGAAAGCACTGATTAGATACAATCCATATGCACATGTGGTTGACTACCTAGTTCTTATTGACCCAATGGAAGTTCCTATGAGGGAAGAATTTGATAGATCAAAATGATTTGACTACAAATATTATGTGATTGGAGGAAATCATTCTGCAGAGGCTAAAAGAGAATTGATGTAAGAATATCCCAATAATCCTCTTTTTGAGACAGTCAAGTGAATAATTTATGTTGGTTTAATAGATTCAGAAGCAAAGTTACTGGCATGGGATCATAACACAGACAATGAGTATAGAATATCTATGACCTTCATTCAAAGGGTGATATTTATCCACAATAATTTTTTTGAAATATGCCACGGGGAGAGATCAAATGTTGATGTTAAGTTTCAGAAGCAATGTTGAATAGAAATAGGATTCTCACTTGATGATGAAAATACAAAAGAGAAATATTGCAAAGGAAGTGATATATAGAGTTGTGGATAACTATTTTCAATTGGGATTTAGAAATGGACATGTATGGGATTTGATAGATGAGATCTTCACCCTATGGGAAAATGTTAGTATAAAAAATCAGAGAGTTAAAAAGGCTAAACAATTGATATGTGGCACAAGTAAGACAGGTCCTGACATAAGAAATCTTCACGATGATATGAATGTAAAACCTTGGAGATCAATACAAAGAATGAAGGATGAAAAACTTATCATAACTAAATTATCACATGTTAGGTTGGGAAAATTGTCAATGGAAGAAATGTGTGATGAGTTTAAAAAGTAAGTCTGTTGAGTTATTTTTATTTATGTTAGGACAAGAAAATTAATTTTTTCAGTTTAACATTATTTTTTTTTCATTTAGTCACAAGGTGTATATGAAAATACAAGAGGAAATGGTCAATATGTTGAATGAAGAAAGTTGGGATGATGTTAAACTCAACTATCCAAATTCAATCTCTTCAACAATATTGAAACAATTTTTTGTTGCATTAAAAAATGTATGTTGATTTATTACATTCATATTATTCGTTTGTAAGTTAATTTATTTATATTTTAATTTATAGATATATAACTATATGTTTGTTTGTTTCATTAAACATGCCAAAGAAGAATGCAGATGGAGTACCTGGAACTTTCAAAAGTTTTATTCAAAAAGCCAAGTTTGAAAGAGAAAGAATGAGACTTGTTCAAAATGTTCAACTTCATGACACCCTTGATCACTACATTTGGAATGGGCTCGACACTATTCAATATAAAGTGATACTAGGTGATTGTCAAAAACTTGCAAGTATTGTTTCTAAAAAAGAATACTCCCTAGTTTTTGTGGATATCCCTCATGGTTATAATATCCAAAACATTGAATATTATACTGAGCATTATACTTACCAAGCTTTCAGTAAAGTGGTTATGGGATTTACAAAAGTTACAACATCACCATTTTGGAGATTTCTAGTATTTCATTCAGACACACAACAAGGATTAGTACAATCAAACTTCAAGGGGAAAGAAAAGACAAGGATGCAGTTTTGATGCAGGAGCATCGCCCACATCAAATGAGCCAGTGCAGAAAACAAAGGACAGCTGGACAAACCCAGCCAATTTTTTGAATTTTCCCTTGAAGTTGATTTGCCAAATATAAATGAGATCATTTAATGAAGGCGCCTTGGTATAATGTAATCAGACCTTGAGCACCCCGCTCTTGTCTGAAGTAGATGGAGGCATTTATAGTAGTTAATGCAGGTAGATAGAAATTTAATTCTAGATTAGACTGTTTGAGAGCGCAAGAGGGAAACGGGATATAGACACCCTCATTGTGCATTGTAACATAGTTAGAAGCATTGGAGCATAGAAGAGAAGCAGAGAGTTGTGTAGAAACACCCATGTATAGTTATTTGGATTAATAGAAGAAGTTGATTCAAGTTCATGGCATTGTGTTGTTCTCTCTGTATGTGTGTTGATTGATATGCTCATGAATGTTTGCTTCCTGTTATACATTTGCTTTGATATGTTGTGTATGTGATTTCATGTTCTAAGTGAAGTCTGAAAGGAAGTAGAAGAAATGAGTTTCAATTTTTTCTCTATCTGAGCAAGGATTCCTGCAAGGAGTGTAGTTGAAGTCGTCGGTAAGGAGTGCATTGATAGAAGGCTCAGATAGTTTAACTCTTGTTCTCGTTCACCCAGAAGTGAAATTGGGTTATAAGAGCTGTGCAAGGAGTGCATAAGCTAAGGAAAGTCTCAGTTGTGAATCTGAGCGAAGCATTGAAGGACTGCTACTGCAGGTGTGCGCAGAGTCGAAAGAACTCAACACTTGGAAGTGTTCAAGGATAGCCACAAGGAGTGTGCGCAAGGGTCTTCTCGAAGACTCAGAATTGTGTGAAGCTTAGGAATGACAAGGCTTCCAATCTCGTCGAAGAGAATCACAGGGAGTTTGTGTCGTGGAGTGTCTGAACATGCGCTGCAAAGGTACGTGCAAGAGGACCAGTTTTCATAGAGGAATATTGGGTTCACCCCGTAGAAAACATCAAAGAGGAAGAGATCGACGGTTAGGATCTTGTGGAGAATATTTGAAAAATCTCGCTAGCCATTGGATCTTCCAAAGAAGCGAGGAGGTTATGGCCACATTCATAGTTCAAGCTCTAGGGGTCGTGAGCCGTTGGATCGTTGATCAATTACCCGTCATCCATCCGATCTGACAAGAGTTGCATAGAGTTTAAACCCCCGTGAGCAGATTAAGGACCACAAGAAACATCGGGATATCGAGGCATCAGGGTTTGGGAAATCAGGAGTCACGTGGACTAGAAGTCAGGGAAATCCATCATGAAAATCTCGACGAGTTCAGAGCCGTCCATTTGTTGGGACAGGTGGCAGGGATCGAGAGTCCATCGGAATTTCGGAGATTCAGAATTCAAGAGCCCGAAACCTGTTGAATCCCAGAACGGTGAAAGGATCATAGCCATAGGATCTCAGGGAGGACACATGTCGTGTGGTCGTCTAGATCGGGGATGTGGTCATCAGAGTTCAGGTAAGTGAGTGTTCATGGTTTTGTAAAGTAGCAAAGTCTGAGGTTCAATCTGAACCGTCCATCACTTGGGACACGTGTTATAATTCCGAAGAGAGTCGAGGATCGGCGTTTCGGAGGTCCTGAGGACAGGATACTCTCGCAATTTGAAACCGCGAAGTCTGATTTTCTGACAAGAGGAGAGCCATGTGTGGGCCCAGCGGATGTCGTCTCGTCGTAGAAAGGGAATAGGGAATTACCAGGGTGAAAACCCCGAAGCATATGAGAACCATCCATCCTTGAGGACACGTGGCCGAGATCGAAGTGATCGGGAAATCGATGTTCGTGAAATCGGGGGAATCGAAGGCCAAAGCATTTCGACAATTCAAGTCGCGAAACCCCGAGGGAGATCTGGAGCCATTGATCTCAGCGACTGTTCACCATCATTGATTTTGGTTACGGTGGAAGGGTGTCCTAGTGACATCATATCGGGAATCCGCGAGTCGAAAGATCGGGTATTTCATGGACGAGAGATTTACTACATTTCAACACTCGAAACCCCGAATCCCGATAAGGAATATGACTATGGTCATATAAGAGGAGGTCGCGTGGATTAAACGCATAGCCCGGGAGCTAAGGCAATAAAGGAGCGCATCGGGATATTGGAGGTCGGGAAATCAGAAACCAAAGGGTCGAGACATCGGAAGTTTGAAAAACCCCGAAACCCGATTTTCTATTTTTTTGTCATCGAAGAGAACAGTGACCAGCCTAAATATTGTAAAGTGCCGAAAAGACCTGTGGGTCAATTCCGAAGGAGATTCTAGTGGGAATTAGAAGATTCATTCCGGTTCAAGGGAGGAAAGTGAACGATCCTTAAGACCGGGAGGTCAGGCATGGGACCTGTTGAGGTAGGTGTCGGGGTGGATGCCATCAAGTGGTATCAGAGCACAGAAAGATTCTTTGCTTTCTGTAGCAGAGAAAGAGAATTCACCATGCCGCCAAGAAGAGATAGATAATCACCCGATCCAGAGGAAAGGGAGATGCCCAGAGAAAGGGGTAGAGAAGTTCAGAATCCAGAAGTAGAAAGAGATCTGCATAACTTACGTGCTAGAGTTGTGGACATGGAAATAAAACAAAGGCACACAACTGATGTAGGAGATATCAGTGAATCCGAAAATGAAGATGATGTTGGACATGGAGAAGGAGAAATACCAGCAGAAGATGTAGCAAATGAACGCTTACTTAAATCCGTTGCAAGAATGGGTGCAAAGGTGAAAATGGACATTCCATTTTATGAGGGAAATCTGGATGTAGAAGAGCTTCTAGACTGGATTAGAGCTCTAGACACCTATTTTGACTATGAAGATATTGAAGAGGACAAGAAAGTCAGGCATGTCATCACGAGATTAAAAGGACATGCAGCCTTGTGGTGGGATGAACTACAAGCTGATAGGCGTTGCCAAGGCAAGCAAAAAATTAAGAGCTGGGACAGGATGATTGCAAAGATGAAGGCAAAATTCATTCCCAGGGACTATCAAATTTCTCTGTTCAGGAGAATGCAGAACCTGAGACAGAATCTGATGACAGTAAAGGAATATACTGAGGAATTTTAAAGGTTGAATATCTGGGCAGGTCATTGTGAAAGAAATGATGAAAAAGTGGCTAGGGATATGAATGGCCTGAGATATGAGATTCAGGATAAAATGAGCATGGAAACCATCCGAATGGTGGAGGATTCTTATCAAATGGCTTTGAAAGTGGAAGAGAAGTTGAGCCGAAAGTAGAGTCAGAGAGGCAGAGGCAGGAGTCAGCCCAGGGGAAAATCAGTTGCCCAGGAAAGAACCCATAAGCCCAGGGACGATTGGAAGAAACCTCAGACTCGGACAGAGAGAGGTGGAACCTCACAGTGAGGGCAACGATATGCTGAATAGAGAGGACAACATACTGAGTAGATAGGAGATTATGCTGACAACAACAATTTTCCTCGTACTAGAGGTAGAGGAAGAGGAAGAGGTGGAGTAATCACATGCTTCACATGTGGAAAGAATGGGCACAAGTCTTATGAGTGTCCAGAGAAAAAGAAAGAAGTTGGAGAGACTCACATCGCTGAAGCACAGAGGCGAGATGTTGAGGTAGAAGACGTTGAAGGTGGAAGATCGCTCATGATGCGAAAAGTTCTTTTGACACCCGAAAAGGAAGTCGAGAGCTCAGCCCAAAGAAACAGTCTTTTTAGGACTGCTTGCAAGACCAAGGATAGAGTGTGCAAGGTCATTGTGGACAGTGGAAGCACAGACAATCTTGTTTCAACCGAGATGGTAGAAAATCTGGAGCTGGAGACGACTGATCATCCAAGTCCATATAAAGTTTCGTGGCTACAAAAATGACATCAGGTAAATGTCACCAAACAGTGTTTAGTTGAATTTAAGATAGGAGGATATAATGACAAGATTTTATGTGATGTTATTCCTATGAATGTTTGTAATCTATTGTTGGGTAGACCGTGGCAATATGATAGAAATGTGATTCATGATGGGAGGATGAACACATACACCCTGGAGAAGAATGGGAGGACACACATGTTACATCCAATAAAGGATAAGGAAGTGAAGCCGGAAGTAAGAAACACAGTACTTCTCATGAGTGGGAAGGAACTCCTTACCGAGTTTAAGAAGAAGGAGGATCCACAGTTCATTGTGGTCAGAAAACCGAAGATTGTTCTGGCTAGCACAAGAGTGGATGATTTTCCAGAAGAAGTTCAGGAACTGCTAGAAGAGTTCGATGATATAGTAGTGGACGAATTACCTCATTCGTTGCTACCAATGAGAAGTGTGAGTCATCATATCGATCTCATACCCAGAGCCAGTTTACTAAACAAAGCCGCGTACAGATTGACGCCGCAGGAGAATGAAGAGGTCAAAAGACAAGTCCAGGATTTGTTGGACAAAGGTTTGGTCAGGGAAAGCTTGATTCTTTGTGTTGTTCCGACGGTACTCAGTCCGAAGAAAGACGAAGTTTGGAGGATGTGCACTGATTCAAGGGTGATTAATAAGATAACTATCAGGTACAGATTCCTATTTCCAAGAATGGATGATTTGATGGATTGCTTAAGTGGAGCAAAATTCTTTTCAAAGATTGATTTGAAGAGTGGATATCACCAGATTCGCATGAGAGAAGGGGATGAATGGAAAACAACATTCAAGACAAATGAGGGCTTGTATGAATGGCTTGTTATGCTATTTGGCTTAACAAATGCACCAAGTACGTTTATGAGGTTAATGAATGAAGTCCTGAAAGATTTCATCGAAAAAAAATTTATCGTATATCTGGATGATATACTGATTTTCAGTAAAACGGAAGTTGAACATCTGAAGCATTTGACCATTGTGATGAAGAGATTACAGCAAGAGAAGTTGTTGATAAACATAAAGAAGTCCTCATTCATGAAGACATAGCTCATTTATTTGGGATTTTTTATTTCGGCAAATGAGTTGAGGATGGATCCAGACAAGGTGGAGGTAATTAACAATTGGCCATCACCGAGGAACATATTTGAGGTGAGAAGTTTTCATGGATTGGCTAGTTTCTACCGAAAATTCATTAGGAATTTCAGTGGAATTAGCACAGCGATGATGGATACAGTGAAGAAAAGACATAAATCTTTTCACTGGACTGAAGAGGCTGAGAAGAGTTTCAATTTGTTGAAACGGAAGATTACGGAACAACCAATTCTGGTGTTGCCGGACTTCCAAAAGACATTTCAGATAAAATGTGATGCAAGTGGGTTTGCAATAGGAGCAGTCTTAAGTCAATATGACAGACCGATTGCATATTTCAGCGAGAAGTTGAATGAGGTGAAAGTAAATTACTCCACGTATGATAAGGAGTGTTATGCCATCATTCAGGCATTGAAGAAATGGAGGCACTATTTGATTCCGAAGGAATTTGTTTTATATAGTGATAACCATGCATTGCAGTTTGTGACTCAATAGGAAAATTTGAATCAGAGGCATGTTAAATGGGTTGAATATATGCAAAATTTCACATTTGTGATTAAACATATTTTTGGTACTGCTAACAAAGTTGTTGATGCTTTAAGCAGGAAGTGTTTGTTGTTGCAGGAGTTCAAAGTCAAGACGTTAGGTTTTGATGATATCAGAGACATGTACGCAGATGATCCAGACTTTAAGGAAGTGTATGAAGCAGCTGAGAATACAGTTCTCAGAGATAGCAGCAAATGGGTCAAATACATGATCCAGGAAGGGTTGTTGTTTAAGGGCAATCAACTATGTATTCTGAATTTCTCCATGAGGGAGAATCTGTTGAAGGAAAATCATAGTGGAGGATTGGCCAGACAATTTGGTCGTGATAAGACATTTGCGAAGCTGAGCGAGTCATACTTTTGGCCAGGGATGCAATCAGAGGTCAAGAGGTTTGTAGACTGATGCAGAATTTGCAAGCATTCAAAGGGAAGGAAGCAGAATGCGGGTTTTTATCAACCATTGCCCATACCTGAGAGGCCGTGGGATGAAATTAGCATGGATTTCATATTGGGATTGCCAAGGACACAAAGAGGATTTGATTCAATATTTTTGGTGGTGGATAGATTTTCCAAGATGGAACATTTTATTCCATGTCAAAAAACCAGTGACGCGACTCACATCGCGAACCTGTTTTTCAAAGAAGTCATTCGACTTCACGGCTTACCAAGGAGTATTGTTTCGGATCGAGATACGAAGTTCATAGGGAATTTCTGGAGGACCTTATGGAAGAAGCTGGGGAGAAACTTGTTGTTTAGTTCAGCTTATCATCCTCAGACCGATGGACAGACAGAAGTGGTGAACAGAAGTCTGGGAGACTTGCTGAGGAGCCTGGTGGCGGAGCACCACAGTAGTTGGGACAATGTATTTCCGCAGGCAGAGTTTTCTTATAATGATTCAGTGAACAAGAGCACAGGGCAGAGTCCATTCCAGATTGTATATGGCATGCAGCCGAGAGGAGTTTCTGAATTGAGAGATTCGGAACAGACTGCTACTAGGAGCGCTAGTGCAAAATAATTCGCGAAGGCAATGAAAGAACTTCACAGTCGGGTGAAGGAGCGATTGCAGAATTCAAGTCAGGAGTATAAGCGGAGAGAAGATCAGCATCGAAGACGACTCCAATTTGAGGTTGGTGACTTGATTCTAGTGCACTTGAGGAAAGAAAGGTTCCTGAGAGGAACATACAATAAATTGAAAATGAAGAAAATCGAACCATGTAAGGTCTTCAAGAAAATTGGAGAGAATGCTTATGAGATTGAATTACCCGATGGGATCGGAATTTCTCCAATATTCAATGTCTCAGATTTATACCCATATAAACTTGAGGAAACAGGAGCAGAAGGTGAACAGCCAGAGGTTCAGTGGCAAAAATAGATGTCAGTTGCAGAGAGATCACATATGGGTGCATACGGGACAAGAGAGTCAGCAAGAAGACCAGGAGGAAAGAATACTTTGAATATTTGGTCAAGTGGAAGGACCATCCAGTTGAATATGCCAGCTGGGAAAATGAAGTATAGATTCTGAAGCATGGACAGATCGTGCAGGAGCTCATGGACATGAGCCCATGAAGATTTTCAAGCCAGGGAGTATGATGCAGGAGCATCGCCCACATCAAATGAGCCAGTGCAGAAAACAAAGGACAGCTGGACAAACCCAGCCAAATTTTTGAATTTTCCCTTGAAGTTATTGCGCCAAATATAAATGAGATCATTTAATGAAGGCGCCTTGGTATAATGTAATCAGACCTTGAGCGCCCCTCTCTCGTCTGAAGTAGATGGAGGCATTTATAGTAGTTAATGCAGGTAGATAGAAATTTAATTCTAGATTAGACTGTTTGAGAGC
>ML803301.1:300808-311589 GCA_009831015.1 Picea engelmannii
GGTCCCCTTCGGGACTCCAGAACTCTGGAATTTCCGGTTAATTGAGAATGAAAAGTTGCGTGGAAGAGTCGAAGGTGTGGACCTGGATATCCTTCCTTCATTCCCATATTCAATATTAAGTGTAATATTAGAGATTATTTAAAACTCTGTGGGATTTTCAAGAGGTATAATATAATATATTATATTATACTAAGATTTATTAAATTGGTTACACGTGAATGAAGCCAGCTCTTTTAAATATTAAATAGTGTGGTAATGTGTATAAGTGGGATCACTTCGGGGATTCAGGACTTTGGGGCTCTGAGAGATTTGAGTATAAAGGATGTGTTGGGGAGCCGAAGGAGTTGACCCAGAGAGCTCTCTCTCTCTCATTTCAAATATTAAATATGATATTAGTGGGTGTTGTAAACCTTGACACATTTTCCAAAAAGGTGTAATATAATATATATTAAATGAGTTTATCATGGTATTTGTATGTGATAAAGTACCAACCCTTTTCCCTTTTTAATTTAATATTTCATACGCAATAATTTGTGAGTGTGGACCCTTCGGGATCTTGGGACTTACAGACTTCGGGATGTTTTGGGTAATAGCATAAATAAGAAAAGGGGCCGAAGGCCCGAACCTACCCCTCCATATTCCAATGGTTGCATAAATGATATAATAAATATTAAACGTAATTTATTATATTGTATGATAATACAGTTTCTTATATTTGCATAAAGGCATAATACAAGTGGGACCCTCTCCAGAGCTTCAACATTCGAGATATTTGGGTAGGTTCATAAAAGCATGATGAGGAATTTCGTAGAAGCCCAGAGGCTTAGGTATTAATGGATATTGATAATCCTAAGTGCTCATTTGATATATTTAATCATATTATAATATAATTAAATATAATTATATTATAATATAATTAATAAAAGAACAAATTTGTAATAATAAATATCAAATTGAATATAGTTAATCGTTTTTCCTAGTAAAAAATAAATATGCATATATTTATATATGTGTGTGAAACTACGTGAAAATTCGGTATGAAGTTGTGTGTCAGGGAGGGATTGAATTATATACCTTAATTAAGGTTAATAAACTTAAGTATATTATGGATAAATTAACCTCATTGTGTTATAATATAATTACTCTTAATTATCATATGAGTAATTTATTGAGTTAGTGGTAAACTACTTCTAAAGGGGGGAAGAGAAAGTAAAACCTCGGTAATTACTAGGCCATGAGTATTAGGCTGAGCAGAATTTAATTACTGGATAATTAGTTTGTGAAGAATAATTATCCTTAATGAGGTGTAAGTAATTAATTACCAAATAATGGTATTCTACAAAATATTAATTAAGTATTTTAATTGGACTATAGGAGAGGGACAAATGTCATCCTCTTGTCGAGCAAGCCTAAGCGCCCTACAGTGACATGGTGAATTGGTGTTGACTAAGAACATCAGTGTGAGGGTGCATGTTAATATTCAATAGGTTGACGAGTTGAGTGGGGTCCAGTGGATTGGTGAACCTTAGGTGTCGAATGGATCCTAACCTTGGTTTGGGAGATCTGACATGCATTGAGACTGTCCATCGAGAGAAAGGGAATATTCCTTGATACCATATTCGTTGGAGGTAAGAAAACTGTGTGTTGGGAGAAGGCCCGAGTTATGATGAATGCAGTCCTGCGTGGATCAAAGTTCCATTGTGGCAGGCTAGGATAGTGCAGCCACATCAAGACCAGGGTGTCACCACATCAGTTGATGTGGACAATGTGAGGTCACGAGGATGCCATGTGGCAGTGAGAGAGATGTTGCCTACGCAAACTTGAGAAATTCGGAAGTCATAATTCTCGTCCCAGAGCTCAGTTCTGAGTGAAATTGTCGTTGTTGGAAAGCTCTTGATGAGTAGAAGACGATGGATTTGTGATAGACAATATTTGATAAGATTAAGAAAAACCAAAAAAATTATACCCCATCTTTTAAAAATGTACTTAGGGGTCGGGTGTGTGACAGACTGGTATCAGAGCGGGCAACAACACTTGGCCTGCTTTGGCTCATGAAGGATTCGAATAGAACTTTATTAGAGAACTTTTAAAGGGTAACACCCAATCTTACCCCATTCATAAGAAGCTTATTTAAACCACTACTAAAGAGAGGAACAAAACTTTATGTTTTTTTTATATGCTCTAACAAAAAAATATGATTGTGTGTTGCTAGTGTTCCAAATAATGAAGTTGAGTTCACCTTACAAATTGCATGTGTTGTTTATAAACTAGTAGATAATTAACTAACATGAAAAAAAATATCAGCACTCAAACAGTCAGTGGACAACAAGGAAAACTACATCGTAAAGAATGGTGACACACCATGAGTTGGGCGAAATCTCCCTCAATAGAGAAGAAGAATCTGGTGAGAGGAGGGTGGTGGAAACCCCTCCATATTTGGCTGAAAATGTAAGAAGCCTCATGGAAGAAATACAGAGTTGTAAGGATGACAATGAAAGGTTGATAAAAGAACAGGAAAAACAAAGTGAAATTGATGTAGTCCTACTCCAAATCCTATCAGATATACAAAGGAAGTTGTAACATGGTCCAACAACTAGTAATGTGGATAGACATATGTTGGTTAGATATTTGATTTCTTTCCTCTTCTTGGGTTGACTCAGGTTCAGATCTGAACATGTTTACAAAAAAACCCTCTAAAATTGTCGTCCCTCTTGGTAAACCAGAAGGAAACACAGAGCACACAATGCAGTCTTACCTGAGATAGTTGTATGGGTGACTGCAATACCCAGGTGTTTGTAGTTTAGGAATGAGTGGGGATACGGGAGTGCATTCTATCTTTCTTTATGCATTAAACTTATTACTGATTCAGATATTCCTAAGATTCATTCATCTTTATCCTCATGCACGCATGCTAATACATATAGTTATTCATTCATTCATAAACTAACCATTAATAGAAAGTAAGAATTCGATAAAACATCACATAGAACACAGGTTTTACCGTGGTTCACCCCCTCCTGGGCTACGTCCACAAAAATTTGGCTTCTCTGCTCTTTTATTTAGTTTGCTGCAAAATCTAGCACTTCGCACATTAGATCCTCAATCGTACAATCATGATGAGGTTAAGGAACATTTGTGAGGTGGACTAGATCACACCAAGCTCATCAACATGTGATCTAACCCTCAAAATCTACCTTACTCGACTCTTCTACAAATCAACAGTTGTCAACCACAATTATCAACAATCTTTTTCCACTTAACAAAAACTGAACCCTAACCTAGACCTCCTAGGTTCTTATTTATACTATTTTACAGGCTATAGTCATTACAATTCTTATCAAAAATCCTAACACTATCATGGTTAGGCTTGTCTGCCTCCTCGCACGTGGATTTTCCTCTTGCATGTTTCTTTTCCTTCTTTTTCTATATGTTTCTTTCTTTCCAGATGTTGTGCATGCTCCAAAATTAGGTCTTTCTTCAAAATAGGTCTATGCCCAATAGGCCCCCAACACTGACATGTGGCTCATCCCGAGTCACTCAAGTAGTGCGTGCTCCTTGTACTGTTGTGTCCAAATTGTGGAACTTTTTCTGTTAGTTCCTTCCTTTCTCCTTGAGTTGCACAACATTTCTTGTTAGCGCCTCCACTGACTACATTGTTATCTCCTCCTGCATCAATTTTGTGCCCTATGTCTATGTTTGTGCCATACTTTTATTCTATTCCTCCAACTGCGCAATGATATGTGTTGCTTGTTCTTGGAGGGGTTCCAATTTGGCTTGTCTTTCTTGCCTCTTCGTCTGCGTGGTTTTCAACTATGTCTACAACGTCTTCATTTCTTGAGTGTCCTTCAAGCACTCTGTGATGCTCATTTTTTTCTACCTTTGCTTTAGCTCTTGTATGGAAGTGCTTATTATCTCCTCTTCCTGGTCCCACTGTTGGACCTTCTCTTCTTTTTCTAGGATAGTCCATATCTACGCGGCTCTATCAAACATCTCTTCTACTGCCCTTGCTTCTTTCTCCATCTCAACTATCTGGAGCGCATATTGTTGTTCTCTTTGCTCACGAACCTCGGGAGGAGTCATAGGATTGAGCCTTTCTTTGAGATCCTCAATTTCTTTCTTATATCTGTCAATTGTGTGTGCGATCATGTTGATATTTTCCTCTGCAGTCCTCTCAGGTTCTTGCGTACTATCTGGGATGCGATCATAAACCGTTGTTAATCCATGTTTCAATTTATCTACACATCCTTTCTCCTCTTATTTCTCAGAAGTTAGTTGGTAGCATGTGATTTGTAGCATTTCATTGACTCCTCTACCCACCTCTAAGTTGGTTGCATCCACGTAGGCCCTTGATTGCACCTCTTGCATTACGTTGGCCTGGAGTCCCTATAATGACTTTGTGGTTATTTTTTCCATGATGACTTCAAATTGCTCCATGTACCCTATGGATTTTTGCATAGTCTCCTGATCCATTCTGATCATTTAGCGTGTGACTGTAAAAGTCTCCCTACCTTGGACTACCAACTACACTGTCTCATCTCCTTCTTTCTACATAGGGGGTCACTATGTCTTTTCCTATTGCTGCGTTATGGCCTGTGGTCTTGCCTAGCTCTGTAATTGTTGGAGATTCTCATGGAATTATATGAGTTTGGCCATGATCTCTTCGTGTTGTGCCTCTGTAATGCAGAGCACTTCTTCCCCCCTATGTTGGACCTTGTACACGACTAACTCCGCATCATCTTATGTCAGGGTGATGGTTCGATCTTCTGTGACATACTTCCTTTTCTTGTGCGCCTCTTTTTCCTGCACTGGTTTCCCTATTTTCTATGAGGGTTTCACACTACTTATTGTGCATTGTACCTTCTCTTCTCCAGCATATGGAGTATCCCCCTTCCTAGTCTATGGTTGGGTGTTTGTCCCTGTTGCTATTTCTTTTGTACTTTTTCAGCACTATGTTGCTTCTGGTTGGTAGATTTTGCGCTGCATCCTTTCTGGTTTTGTCGGCCAGACTGTTTGTTCTTGCTGAGGAACCTAATTCATCCTTTTCCTTAGGCCTGGAAGATTGTTTCATGATTGCTCTTGTTGTTGGTTTTGATATTGGCAGTTTCCTCTGCACAGGCCAGTATTTGACTATCCAGTCCACCTCTTCCTTGGTGATGCAATACTTCATTTCTATCCATGCCTTCTTTGGATCCCTTGCATCATGGATCCACATGTGGTGTCAAGATTCCTTGAAATTCGCTATCCCTTCGGTCTCCTGGATCACCTCCACATGTATGTGCCATATATTATTTGTGTGTTGTTGTATCTCTTCCAGTAATATTGCAAAAACTTTGTTGTTTTCTTGTTGTGTCTTGTTATCCTTGGCCTGCCAGAGGGACTCATATTTGGCTGCATAACATTTCCCCATCCTATCCAAGAACGTTGATAATTTTGGCTCCTACCATCCTGCCAATGCTATCAGAATGATCAACCAGGATTAATGGAACTCAGTTCCATTGTCTTGTGCATCTCTATAGTCTATCAAAAACTAGTTCAACGGGTATGGCGTCGTGCTGAACATTACTCCTTTCGTGCATTGCATAGCTACTACAATAAATCCTGCTGGCGCTTCTTATTTTCTACATTTCCTCAATAGTTTGCAAGCCATGAGATTGTTGGAAAACCTTGTCACATTATCATTGACATCCTTGAGTATGATGCCTCTATTTCCCACTGCTGCCAAACTGAGATTTGATCAACTCTGATATTTCCTTCTTGTGCGCTTTGTTATCTATGTATTCCTTTGGCTGCACATTGATTGTTGATAGTCCTGTGATCTTGGAAATCAATGCTACATCTCTCTGTACTGGCATATCCATCCATATGATGCCTCCATGTATGTAGGTGACTATATGATTGATGCAAAGCCTGAAATTCTTACCGCGCCCGAAATGTAGTGTATCCAATAGGTTCATCATACCAGAGTTATACAACCCGATTATCCATTGCACGAGTTCCATTATTGGTTTACCCAGGGGTCCAATTTCCCCTGTGTTTTTTAAATAAGTCTCCACAGCCAAATCTTGGAATTTGTCCACATCGCACACATCATGGTCTGCATATCTAAGTTTTGGTACATTTCCCAGCATATCATCCATAGTGATCACTACATCTGGGAGATGAGGTAGTGTAATATCCATGGTGTCATGAACATTCCTTTTATGTCCCACAGTAGATGGGCCTGCATCTGTCTCGTCTACATCTTCTTCCCTTTCGGACTCCATCCGGTCGGTGATATCCTCAACCAACACTTCCTCACCTTCGTGAGTCTATCGTGGTCCCATTGTTTCATCAGGATTCACAGGTGTCTCAGGTTCAGGGTTCAAAATACCATTCTGAGCCCCAGAGCTCTGCCCTATATCCCCTTGTTGTGTCGTTTATGTTTCTTCTTCAACATGTGTCGGGTTGATTGACTCTATGTCCAAGGTGGTGACATCTTTCAACTTGACCATGTTTTTGGGTTGTCTCATTCTCTCCTTGCGCCTCTGACCCTATCGAGTAACCCATACATACTGGCCTAGAGCGTCAAACTTCGATGGGGTCATTGTCTCTCTAAGTTGCACACTCGCTTGCTTCTTCATAAAATTATAGTTAGGGTACAGTCTTTGTATCCCACTTTGTGCTCAAAAAATCGCAAAGTGTTGAATAAACGTGTGCTTTCCTCCTTTTATAGACCCAGTCTTGTCATTTTTTCACTTTTTGCGTGCATTTGTGCCAAGTGTAATTTTTCTTGCGCGTTGCCTTCCGATATTGTCGCAGTAATTGTTGCGTGCAACTTTTTCCTCTCCTTCTTGTGGTGTAGTCAACTTCTACGTATTTTTGTGTTTTTCTTCCTTTTTTCTATTTTCGTATTCCTGTTTTTCTTTTTTTTAATTTCTTTTTATCATTTTTCTGTCATAATCTTTGTTATAATATACTATATGCATGCATTTTCCCACTATGTTTTAACTTTTAAGGGTTAGTAGATCGACTGTCCCTATACAGTTTCAATCAACTACCATTGATCATTCCTTTCAGTTATGTTCCTCCCAAGTCTTTTAGTTGTATAGATCCCCCATCTGTGACAGTCTTTACTGAAATGGCCCTGGCCAATGCATCCTAAACTCACCAGGATGTTGAAAAATTTTACTGTCATAGAGCAAAACTAGGTCTCCCTCCTTGAAACTCTTATTTTTAATATTTTTGTCATGCCAGGATCTATCTCTTACTTCTTTTACTTCCTGATGAAATCATGTCAAAATATTGTCCTCTTCCAATTCCATTAGTTGACTTAACATTTCCTTTATTGCGCCTCTTTCTTTCATGTTGGTAATTGTTGCTACGCACAAGTTGGGTACCATAAATTCTAATGGCACTACTGCTTCCTTCCCATACACCAATCTAAATGGTTTCTATCATGTCAACTTCTTACATGTGGTCCTATATTCCCATAGTATTTTTGGTATCTTCAAGTCCTAATCATCCCTGTTGACATTGAGATTTTAGTTAGAGCATTTTCCAAGATCTTATTGAAAGCTTCTAATGTTCCATTTCCCTGAGGATGATATGGTGTACTCTTCTGGTGATAGAATTCAAACTCCTCATTCATAGCTCTGATGGTATCATTGATAAAAATGAGTTCCCTGATTATTCATTAGAATCCTGGGACGTCCAAATCTGGTGAGCACTTTCTCAAACAAGAAGTGTGTTGTTGTCTCTGCGCTACAGACTTTGAATGGTGCTACTTCTTCCCATATTCTTAAGTATTCAGTCACAGTAATGATATATCTAGCTCCTAAAAAAATTTCTAGTGGATTAATAGGTCCCACAAAATCTGTATCCCATTTTTCAAATACTTGCAAAGTCACTTGTGGTATCAAAGACATCTCATCCCTTATGTTGGGTTTTCCAAACCTCTGACAAACATCACATTTATGGAAATATTCCTTAGAATGTTTATGTACTGTTGGCCACCATAATCCTGTGCACAATACCTTCAGCAAGATAGCTTTGCCTCCATAGTGTCCTCCAGCTATACCTTCAAGCGCTTCTATTAAAATTATGGACCTTTCATGTTCCAGCGCACACCTTCTCAGAATGTTATATGCACCCATTTTGTATGAACGTCCTGAAATAAGTTGATAGTATACAACTCTTACTACCATATTTTTCTTCTGTGCAGTGCTAAAGTCCTGTGGTGCAATCCTTGTACTTAATTATTCAATAATATCAACAAAATATTCATCAACTACCTATAGTGAAAATAATTGTGCATCAGAAAAGTTGTCTTTCAAGTTGGTAGGTTTTTCTCGATTAGTTACCCTTGACAGGTGATCAGGTCATGGGTGATCAGGTCATGAGGTATACACCAGGTCTATTACAGAGCTACAAATCAGATTTGGATGATGAAATTGATGAGGGATTTTAGTTGAGGTACATGTTGAGTACATGGTTGAGACAAGTAGTTGATGAGTTGGCTCACAATCATGAGGTGTATAGTTGATGATGTTGGTACATATTGATGAGTCATAGTTGATGAGTAGTTGACACATGATTGGTACATACTTGGCACATGGTTGGATGCACTTGTTTATGGTACAGGTTGATTACAGGTTGGTGCATGGTTGATGCACTTATTTATGGTACAGGTTGATGCATGGTTCAGATTTATTGGTACAGGTTTACAGCAGTATATCTCACAGTGATAGTGTGACAGTGGTTCCGTCATTCTACTTCTACTTCAGGGTGGCAGGACGGAGCAAGGACAGGTGTTTGTAGCCACCTTTTGGTTGTAGCCAGAGAACATTTGGGGTTGTAGCCTCCTTCTGGTTGTAGCCATAGATTTTGGGAGTTGGAGCTTCCCTCAAGTTGTAGCCTGAGAAACTAGGGGGTTGGAGCCTCCTTCCAATTGCAGTTGGAAAACAAAGGAAGTTGGTGCTTCCAATGAATGTAATTCTTCAAGAAATTTAAGAAAAAACATTATGTGGTTTTCTACCAATTTGGGTTTCCACGTAAAACATTGGTATATTGTGTATGTGTGTGATTGTTTATTTATTATTGCTCACTATTGGATAATAATTCTATATTGATATAACATTTGAAGAAAAAGGATTACAATTATGTTATTACTGATTCACCCCCCCTCTCAGTAATCCAACAATTGGTTTCAGAGCAGGTTCCTTCAGAAATCAGTTTAACCACTGAAAGGTAGATCATGGAGAGTAGCAACTCATATAAAAATGGAATACCACAGTTTGATGGACAGAAGTATTCTTTTTGGAGCATAAGGATGAAGGCATATAGACAGGCACAGGGATTTCAAGTTTGGCAATCAATTGTAGATGGATACACAGCACCAGCAGTTCCACCAACAAATGACAAAGCAGTGAAACTCGGTGAGAATAATTCCAAAGCCATAAATGCACTTTTGAATGGTCTAAGTGATACGGTATTCACCAAATTTGCACATTGTAAATATGCTAAAAATATTTGGGACAAGCTTCGAAATATTTATGAAGGAGATTCAAAAGTCAAAACAACAAAACTTCAAACTTACAGAGGTCAATTCGAACAACTAAAAATGAAGGAAGATGAAGATATTGCAGCCTGCTTCTTACGAGTCGATGAAATAGTGAATGCAATCATAGTATTGGGAAAAGATATCAAAGAATCTGTAATTGTTCAAAAGGTACTAAGATCTCTTCCTATGAGATTCAACCCTAAGATATCAGCACTAGAAGAAATATTGAATCTAAACTCAATAAGCATGGACGAACTGCATGGAATATTCACAGCATATGAGATGAGAACTGAACAGGAAAATCCATATCTAAAAGAAGCAGCCTTCAAACATACAAAAGATCAAAGAAAAAGAAAAAGGAACAAGAAGAATATAGCAGCAACAACGACGTCTCGAAAGATGATGAAGAAGTGGCCAACTACATCAAAAGACTGAACAAGGGAACCAATGGTAGGTACAGAGGTAAGCTTCCTTTAATTTGTTTTAATTGTGATGGTATTGGTCATTTTACTAACAAATGTCCTCATAAGAAAAAGAGAAATGATGAAGGTTACTCAAAAGGCAAACAAACATATAAAGGTAAAAGAACTACAAAGAATTTTTTCAAGAAAAACTTTTGCACCAAAGAAGACATCTCATCATTAGATGAAGATGAAGTCAGTGACAGTGAAACAGGGAGAGTTATATTCATGGTAGTAGAAGACTCTGATAAATAAGACTCCGAAGAAGAATATGAAGAAGCATATGAAGAAGAAATTGAAGAGACAGAAGTTGACTTCCAAGAAGAATTAATGAGTGCCATAGAAGTTATCAGAAGAGAAAAGAAGAAAAACAAGAAACTACAAGAAGAACTAGATAAAAAAAAAAGACACTCAAGAACTAGAACAAATGATTACAAAATTGAAGGTTCAAATAAAAGAAGATAAAAGAATTGAAGAAGCACTCAAAGAACAGCTAGAAGGAAAGGACGGTATCATTGGAAACCCGGAAGTAGCGATTGTCACACTAAGAAAGGATATTCAAAAGAAAAATATGCAAAATAGCTCAAAAGTTATGGATGACATTATTAGCAGCCAAAAATATTATCTTGACAAGTCCAGACTTGGATACAATCAAACAGAAAAGGGATCAAGCTCCAAAACAACAGAGCAAGAAACAAATCCAAAAAGCTATGCAGAAACAATCAAAGGGGATAAAAAGATATACAAGGAAGATTACAGGGACACTCCTCCACCGAGAAGAT
>ML803301.1:316731-333214 GCA_009831015.1 Picea engelmannii
GCATGGTTGATGCATGGTTCAGATTTATTGGTACAGGTTTACAGCGGTATATCTCACAGTGATAGTGTGACAGTGGTTCCATCATTCTACTTCTACTTCAGGGTGGCAGGACGGGGCAAGGACAGATGGTTGTAGCCACCTTCTGGTTGTAGCCGGAGAACATTGGGGGTTGTAGCCTCCTTCTGGTTGTAGCCAGAGATTTGAGGAGTTGGAGCTTCCCTCAGGCTGTAGCCTGAGAAACTAGGGGGTTGGAGCCTCCTTCCAATTGCAGCTGGAAAACAAAGGAAGTTGGTGCTTCCAATGAATGTAATTCTTCAAGACATATAAGAAAAAGAATTCTGTGGTTTTCTCCCGATTTGGGTTTCCACGTAAAACATTGGTGTACTGTGTATGTGTGTGATTGTTTATTTATTACTACTCATTATTGGATAATAATTCTACATTGATATAACATTTGAATAAAAGTGATTATAATTACGTTATTACTGATTCACCCCCCCTCTCAGTAATCCAACATATGTCCTAATGTTGCTCTTAACTGGCGCACTGACTTTGGTGGTGGTAAATTTACAATGACTGCAATCTTAGCGGGGTCCACTAGTAAACTTTTTTTACACACTATATGTCCCAACAATATTCCAAAAGGTGTCCCAAAAATGCATTTCTTGATATTCAATGAGATCTGACATTGTCTACATATTTCCAACATCCAGTCCAATCATCCAAATATACTTCTAAGAAATGATGTATGAATTCCTTAAAAACAACTATGACTACTCTTGAAAATATGGTTGATGAATTCTTCATCCCAAATGGCATGACTTTATATTGGTAGGATCCCCATTCTGTAGCAAAAGTATTATTATACCTATCGTCTGGAGATATTTTGATTTGACGGTATCTTGAGAATCCATCTGTAAATTAATATGCTTCCTGGCCTCCCACATTCTCTAAGACTTCATCTGTCAAAAGGGTAGGGAAATTTTCATGTAAGCAAGCATCATTAAGTTTCCTCATATCTACACAAATCCTTATCTCTCCTTGTTTATTTTCTTGGACTACCATAGGACTGATCCATTCAGATTCCTCTACTAGTTATATGATACCAGCTTCCAACATTTTGTCAATTTCTGCTTTCACTTTCTACTTATACACTGGATTCAGTCTATAGGGTATTTTCCTGATATGTCTAGCCTCAGGTTTGAGAGGTATCTTCATCTCACCTATCTCCCCTACTATGCCTTTCATCTCTATAAAGGTTGTTGGAAACCGGTCATTGTATTCGTGCAATAACTTTGTTATTCTTTCTATTGTTTGCTCATCCGGATAGTCTCTAATACTTTCCATTTTAGGATTGTTATTCGTCCCAATGTTGACTTTATTTACTTTAATTTGTGTAGCAAATACTTATGATTCCAGAGATGGACCTTCCACCTCTCTTTCTCCTTCAATATTTGTAATCGGAATTTTGCATGGATCATCTTCATTAGGAGCTTCCTCTTCCACACGATAGCATGAGAGTAACTCTTTGACTATTTGTTTGTTTTGTTGTTGATATTCTATCATGATTTCAAATTATGGTTTATCAGTAAATATCATTCCTTGTATCAGATTCAATGTTGAATCCATGTTGGGGTTCTCATGTTCAAATGAGAAGGTTACTACGAAATTATGTTGTAAGCATGTCCACTCTATAGTACCTCGGTGCATCTCCTGGTCTATATACTAGTTCCCTAGAATTCCTTCCAATGTATGGATAATGTGATGAGGCCATTCCTTTGGTGGTGTCATCATCCACTATGCCTTGCACTTATCTAAGTGTTCATATGGTGTTCCATGTCCATCATACCTCTGCATTTTATTGCTCCCCTGCTCTGTGCCAAATCTAATGTGCAGCAGTCGTTTACATTGGTACCGGTCCTGAATGGTTTCTTTGTGCGCACCCCACCATCTTGCAAGTGTGGGATTAATTGAGATATCTAGGGCTAAGAGCCTCTAATTTTCTAATACTTCCTCTTCATATTTTGTCAAAAATTCCTCCAAGTCATTTAACCCATGAAAACTGGGAGGTTCTCTTATCTGTGTACCAACCCATCTTACTACGCAGTCTATTCTTGCGCACCTCCTTGTGGAAACTTCATGTAACATTTGTTGCAAATTCTCCAAACATGTGTCTGAGTTAGAAGCACGTGATGTAATGCTTCTCTAGCTGAGTACCCCATCTGCAGTTGGGTTAACATAATCTTTTTCTCGTGCGGTGGTTCTGTACAATTGGTTTATTTCCTCTAGATCCAAACAAGTGGGTTCTACAAATATTTATCTTCTGATGGATCCAATGGTGCAATGACTCTATATTCACCTAATTCAAATGTCATTTTTCTTATCTTCATGTTGGTTATAGCCTGGTTATAAAATACCCAATCCAGTCCAAGAAATGTTGGGTAAGGTGTTTTCCCATCTACTATCTTTATTACTTCAAAGTCTGCCATAGTGCACACTCCGTCCAGATCTACTATCACACCTTTAAGCCTTCCAATTGGTAATACTCTATGTTGATTTGCTAGTTTCAGCTGGACAAGTGAATAACCTAGTGTGGGTTCTCCCATACACTTCCATGTATCTTAGGTAAGACATTTACTTTAGAGCCTAAGTCCAGTATAATATCTCCCATATTGAAATCTCCAATATTAGCATTTAGTCTGAATTCTTTGCTTGTCCTTCTTCTAGTATGGAGATGATTGATTGTTTTCTATTCCAACTTCCCTTCCTCCTCTCTGTTACATATTTCTAGCATATTTTGTAAGACCTTAACATATGATGGCTCATTCAATAGCTTAACACAGGACTCCATAAAAGTTTTTATGGTACTTACTTTCTCTAAAGGTTGTCCTTTACTGGTAGGTCCATTGAGGGAATCTCATACATTGGTAAGTTATGAGTCTGTTGCGCAGCTGATGTAGACACAAAATTTTTCTTCAGAAACTCATGTCTGACCCCCTTGAATATTTCATTTTCTTTTCATGCATCAGATTCCTTATGTGGCTCAGTATTCTTCTTAACCCATTGGTGTTGCATTGGATCTTGTTTTACTACGTCATTTCATGTCTTGGCTCCTCCTTGAGTGACTATGTTGATGTTTCTCCCGTCCTCCTTGGCTTCTGCAGAGATCCACTGGACATTATGGTGGCTTTGGTTCCTTTTTTCTTGGATCTTTTCTAGTGGGAAAAACCCCCCTATGGCTACACCAGGGTTTACAATGTAGGAAGATCAATGATCATGTAAAATTATCCTACTCTTCTCACTACCCCAAATGTATCCCAGACTCATGCATGAAATACAAAGTAAGAAAGATCAGGTAATTGTACTTTTTACTCTATGTCTGGTGTCGATCCTCTTGCGTTTGATAGCTCTGCTGACTGCAAACCTCCTCCCAAGGCTGGATTGCATTCACAAACAGATAAACATGAAACTACAAACATGCATTTCATATATAAATCATGGGTTAGATGTTAGAATGAAACATAAATCGAATACAAACATTTGACACATCATATTTCGGGACAAGAAAAATATTTATTTTATTGATATCACAATGATTACTTACAATGAGGTCAGCAACTGCTCCATGAACCTAGTCTAGGCTCCTCTTCACCAAGCTCCAAGTGCACCTCCACATATATTTCTCCTCTCACACTTCTTCTCAGCAAATGGATTGGGTTCTTATGGAGGAAAAAGGGGAAAATGGGGAATTTTGATGGAATTCTCACAACAAGGTTGCAAATGTTTGGGACAAGGAGAGGATGTGAAACGGGAAGAGTTTCACTGTTCTTATGCTTAGATATGGAATGATACCCCAACACCTCATTTTATATGACATGGATATTTATTCGGTTGGGTGACGGGCTATAGGCGGTGTATCAGTTGGGAAACTACCCAATAGCCCGTAATCTCAACGAATTCCTTGAAACTTTTTAATTTTTGCAACTTTTACAAGTATATGTGGGTTGTAATGGTGCAACTAGCATATGTATGTGGGTTGTAGTGGTGCAGCAAGTGTATGCACGCAGGAAATAGTGGTGTAGGGCACGTATATCTTCAAAAATAATTTTTTTTAAGAAGAGTTGCTCAGTGATGGCTTGGCAAAATTTGCATGTAAAAGGGCCAAATGCCAAGTATGCATGTATGTTGAAAATTAGGGTTATAACAGATGCCCCCTAATGTGTGAGGTCATAAGAGCATCTTATGGCTGAAATACATTACAAAATATTCACCAATGTACGAAGCGAGTGAGCCTGGGACCAAAGTTCGGGATGTGTCATCTGCAAAAATAACAATTGTCTCTTTGAGGCGGGCATACCCATGCTCGGGATGAAATAAATCATGGTTTTCAATCAAATACACTACAGATCCATGTCATATAACTATATAAAGTGTAGCCGCGAGAAATACACAGTGAATATACATCTCAAAATCAAAAATATACTTATATAGTATCCATCTTCAAGAAGCTAATAACGCCTGATGATTGGAGATGAGGCCTTCAGAGCTCAAGAAAAAACTTCAAGATCTTCAAAACTCAGGTAGGAGTGTAATGTGAGTGTACGATTTCACTACCCAGAGGTCTTCGGTGACTCTTCAAGAACAGACAAGAGGATCTCGGTGATCAAGCAGATAACTTCAGTGATTTCGAACAAGGACTTGATTGGACTTTTGGGATGGTAGGGCATGAGGTCAAGAGAAAAACTTCAAAAAGGCCGACTCAGGCTAGGTAAAAATTCCCTTGGACAAGAGCATGAAATATGATCAGACTCGGGAAGCATGACATTGACATAAGTTCACGATGTAGGAGACAACACAAACTCTCCATGTGTTTGGAAGAATAACCAAACAAAGGAGGACACGGCTCTATGTAGCAAGAAAAACTTCCTAAGGTCATATTAAATCCCAAATCTTGACGAACAAATAGAAGGATGTGCTTTGTCCCAGGGCAACTCATTATGCTGCCAAAAAAGAATATATATTTCCCGTCCTCTTTTTGGGGTATTTTTTATTTTTTTGTCTTTTTCAATATTTTTAAAGAGCTTGAAAAAAAAAAAATAATGCTACGTTACAAAGGAGGAATGAATGTCGCAAGCATACTAGTTCCAAGCGCAAGGAACACACTAATTCTCAGAGCAAGGAGACATGTGCGAGAAAAGGACACTCGGGGAAAATTCCTCCATGGGTCAAGGTGTCAAGTCACAGAGGAAAAGTGTTACAAGGCTTGTGTATAAGGCATGCTTCAAAGGTTCAATTGAGAGCAACATGGAGCCGACATTAGGCCAAAGACGCAGAGATGCAAATGTGATTAGCAGGACATGATGAAATCCCCTTCAATGTATTTTTTACGAGCCCAAAGATGGTAAGCTCGGTTGTTTTTTCATGTTTAGAGAGTCTGAAAAAATGTAAAAGAAGACTCCACTGGGGTACCTTTTTTGAAAATATTCTAGTCGGTTCGAAAAAGGGGTAAACTTGTACCGAAAATACGTCTATTAAGAACCATTTTAACGAGTGTGACATA
Organism: Picea engelmannii; assembly: GCA_009831015.1. NCBI lineage: Eukaryota > Viridiplantae > Streptophyta > Pinopsida > Pinales > Pinaceae > Picea > Picea engelmannii. The sequence continues at coordinate 322,292 of ML803301.1, forward strand.
GACAAGATCACTATGTAGCCTTTTTCTAAATTTAGTCTCCTTAGCCCAAAAAAGTATAAAATTTACTTAGGAGAACTCTCCCAGCGAGACAAATCTCCCGAGGTGTACCTTTTTCCTCCTTAATCTACAGGCCGGAAAAATAGGTAAACTCATGCCAGTAGTTGTTTTTCTGTACCAATTTAATGAGTGTGAAGGAACAAGGTCACTCGACAATCTTTTCAATTTTAAGGAGTCTGAAAAGTGCTTAACTATGGACTCCGTAGGGGATGTTCTTCTGGACCAATTTAACGAGTGTGAACGAACAAGATCACTCGACAATCTTTTCAATTTTAGGAAGTCTAAAAAGAGCTTAACTATGGACTATGTGGGGGTTCCTTTTCATAAATTTAGACTCTCGGGCCCGAAAAAGGGTTAAACTTATACCTAAGAATACTCTTCTAGCAAACCGAAGTTCTTAGAGTATATCTTTGTTTGTAAAATTGACCATCCAGACCGAAAAAGGGGTAAACTACCACCGGACAGACATACTTTCAAGTTTTAGTTTGACGAATGTGAAGGACAACAAGATCGCTTGGCAATATTTTCATATTTAGAGACTATGAAAAGGGCTTAAAGAAGACTCCAAGAGGTTTCTTTTCTCATTTAATCCGAACAAGATTGAGAAGCATAAATGTAGTCTCGTAGGATGTTGCTTTCGGATTTCAAAGCGAGCTTGAAATTCAACAAAGTATGCTCATTTTTGGGAGTCCCGAGGGTGAGGCCAAGAGTGATGATACATGAGACGTATGACGCTCAATATCGTAATCATGACAGGACTAACAAGGACACCCAAGCCTGAATTCATTGAAGATGACATGGATGCCAAAATGTACCAATGATCTATCTAGGGCATACATGTAAAGGTAGGCTCTACCACCTAACCACGACACTTATAAAACATCAAAGATAGTTCCATGTCATACTTCGGTGGGATCGATCCTATGGCAAAGAGGAAAAGACAATGAGATGCAGGAAGTGGAGGTGGAATCCTAACTTATATGAAAAAAGTTGGAAAAACGACTTTTACCAAAGCACCTTTAAAAGTGGCCCATCCCCAAAACAATTTCCAAACCAAAAAGTGCAGTGCATCGTAACGTCCAATGAGAAACTCAAGAACCACATTAAATGATTTTCAAGCCAGAAAAAATGACAAAATGATTCAAAAAGTGGAAAAAAGGGCAAAAAAAATCTATAAATAGAAGCTGACAGCTCATTTTCACCATTGCAAATTGAGAATTAACCAAAAAGTGAAAAAGACCTCTTTGTTAAAATAGTTGATTCTGAGAGCTTCGGAGGATGAAACGAATTTCCGCTCGAACCAAGTAAGTATAAAATCATCCATATTGCATTTTCATACTTCAACTATGCATTTGTTTTAGTTTTTGAGGGGCGCGCCATCCTAAAAAGGGTGGCCCTACGTGTACGCAGGTTGTCCAAGGACAACCCACGTACATCAGTGGGCAGAAAACAGTCTTCCTGTGGATGTACGCGACTATGTCCAAAACAGCCCGCGTACACCCTCAAACATGTTGAAAAGTGAAAATGCAAGAGCTAACTCCCCCCTTAACTTGTCATGTGACAAGATGTATGTCCACTGGAGGGAGAGGGAACACGAGGAGATCAATGTCTTGGTCAATGAGGACCTTGCTGCTATCGCCGCATTGAAACAATGTGAGTTACGGAAGTTCTACCTGTGTCCACTCATGAGGGCACGACCCAGGTTGTTGAATGCCTTGGTGGATTATTGGCTCCCTGACGTTGAGGCATTTATGCTTGAGGGGAAGTCATTGACTCCAACGACTGAGGATATATACTTTTTGACTGGCCTCTTGAGGAGAGGGGAGCCAGTCAATCTGCGTACATTTCCTCCTAGGCCCCACAAAATCACCGAACTGATCGGAATGCATTCAAAGGCCGACACTGAAAAAGTAGGTTCTGAGGTGTCAATCCAAAAGATTACCAACCTATCACTGAAGGTGATAGTTTTTATTATTGGTTGAATCAATGGATCTGCGGCCTTACATCAGGAATCCCAACCACACATGTATTTTCTGATGCAGTGCTTAAATGCATGAGTATTCAACTGGAGTACGACCATGCTTGAATGCATGAAGAGGCAGCTCACAGAGTGTCGAGAGCGGAGTAACAAAAACTTTGGGTTTGATACTGTTTTGTGCTCTTTCTTCTTTGAGAGCGTACCCAACCTTAGTCCACAAGAGATAGTGCGAGGGCATGTGACCTCCTTCCTAACAATGTGCAGGTGGGTGGCATTGCTACCGCGACAGGGGGGAGGAAGGACCATAGAGGCCTTCGACGATGCATTTTTCGACTGGTGGGTATGGTGGATTCCAGCGATAGAGGACTACCCCTATGTTGGAATCAAATTTTTTAGGGATTCGGACATGCCTCTACCTCCTGGAGAGGAGCGAGGAGAGATGGGTATGTTTGATTTTAAAGTTATTTAATTTATTAATTTATTTTTATATATATCATTTTTATGTGTACCAGAGTATATCACAACTATGTTTATGTTATGTACAGATGTGGGACCGGTGCGTCCAACAGACTTCTCGAGGACCAGGTGGCGTCCTTGACTAGAGGCAGTACCAGCAACGATCGTCGGACCAGCAACAGCATCAGGGGGACCTCCAGCCGGAGAGGCTGAGAGAGTTTTGAGACGAGTGGAGCGGAACCTCACCACGCTCACTCGTGCAGTTCCCATGGTCGAGATAGAGGATCTCCCGCCATCGATGCAGCCTCACGTAGTTGGGGTTCCACGAACTTGGGTCCAACTCTTATGGAGCTTGGAAAATGTTGTTGTTCACTATGGCAGGGCCAACAGACCCCGTGCTTAGCTAGGATGGACCTTTTATGTGTCGAGAGCACTCTTTTGTATATTTTTTAGGGCATAATCCCCGCGATGTATAACGGATATATATATTTTTAGGCATTCGCACCCACCGATGTACTCTAACACTTTTTGATAAATATATGTATTTACATCTTTATGTCTTATGGATCACATTTTTTTTTTACAAATGTATGTACATGTGTATGTGTGTTCTTATTTTTATGTGTGTGCAATATGTCAATCTAATACTTGATTAGCTAGAGTATCTATCATTTAATTTAATATCCTAGGAACATGGATGTACGTAATGTAATCAAAGCAACGTTCTAAGAGACGTACCCTAAGGAATTGTCAGTGTAAATTAGGATCATAAACACAGTAAACCCCATTTAACTGGGACACAACCAGCTGTGCATCTAAGTATACCTGGAGGTGAGAGATACCATGCCACAAAACATCATGAAGCAACTCTATCACTATGATGTACTCAACGACATTGTTTGTAGCGTCACCTAGACAGATAACTCCATAAGATAGCAACTGGCCTTGAGGCATGAAAATCACCCAAGATGCGGAAGCAAGCCTCTGAGTGAGTCGGTTGGCGTCGTCCACAAACCCAAGGAACACCTCTGATTCACTTGACATCTGCAACAATGAAAAATATGAAATCAATAATGACATGTCCACAATAAAAAAAGATAAAAACTAATTGTATAAGAACTATATATATGTACAAGAAGTCACCCAAGGCGACCAACCTACGGGCAATACTTCTTGAGGTAGAGCCCATTTCTAGGCTCTGCCAAAGAATTTCCCTGAAAGTAAACCAGATGATAAGCGCCCTTCTTTAAGACCTCTTTCACGATGAAAGGTCTGAACCACATGGGTTTGAACTTGCATGCCCCCAGGGGATCCTTATCTTGGTCGTAGACCAGGACAAGGTTTCCTTCGGAGAAAATACAAGGATGTATGGACCAATCATATTGACACTTGGCTAGTTTCTTGTGAGCCTCATTGGCCAAGGCTGCATCACGACGTTTCTCATTGAACTTCTCAAGATATAATAATAATTCCTCAAGCGATGAAGTGTTTGGCAATAACTGTACTGCCAACTTCAAAGATGGGATCTGACACTCTATAGGAAAAATTACTTCCATCCTGTAAACGAGTTGAAAATGTGAGAGACTGGTGGAAATATTTACAAACGTTTGGTAATCCCATAATGCTGAGTACAACATCAAATGCTAATTTGATTGGCAGAATTGATCATTCGTTGCAAAATAGTCTAGAGGGACTTATTCACATCTTCCACCTGACCATTCGTTTTTGGGTATTAGAGTGATGAATGCTCTTACCTCAACCCAAGATTTAATGATAACTCAGACATCATTTTGTTCTAGAAGTGACTGCCATGGTCAGTGACAATCGTCTTTGGGATGTTGAACCTTTCTACTATCTGGTTGAAAATAAAGAGAGTTGTTGTCTCGCCATCATTATTAAATGTTGACATAGCTTCAACCCACTTTGTGAATTAGTCTACCGCTACGATGATATAACGATGCCCCTTGTATGAATTGGGTGGCATGTAGTAAAATTAATCCCCCATTTGGTAAAGGGACCAACAATAATGACAGAAAAAATGGTAGAAGGATGTGCCATCATCTTCCAAGAGAAGATCTGACACGGGTGGCACTTCTTGACCTATTCAACACAATCTTTGATTAACATCGGCCAAAAGTAACCAGCTTGTAGAATCTTTTGGGATATTTCCAAACCAGACAAATGACCACCACATGCTCCAGTGTGGCAGTCGTTAAGAACGAGTTCCACTTCTTCATGAATGAGGCACCGGTGAAGGAAGCAATCTACACCTCGACGATACAAAGTGTCATCGAGTATGAGATAGTTTCACGCCTAATGGCGTATACGTCGACGCTCATCATGAGAAGCAGAGGCAGGGAACTTCAAATTCTGAAGATAGACTAGTATATTTCCATACCAGGGGTCTGAAGATGAAATCAGAAAAATATCTCCTTTAATAAGTGATTCTTTGGGTGTAACATCACCTGATTCGACCGGAAGTTTTGAGATAAGTTCCGCAAAGACCAGTGACTTTTTCGATTTCACATAAACAAAATCCAAGCCAAATTCTTGGAGTATAACAATCCATCTACTGATATTTCCGCCAATGGCGCATTGTGTCAACATGTATTGAAACAAATTCACAACGACAACGACGGTGGTCTTACGAAGCATAATATAATGACAGAACCATTGGACAACATGCACTACTGCCAACGCAAGCTTCTCAACATGGGAGTAGTTTATTTCTATCCCAACCCAGCCTCGGCTCAGGTAATAAATCACATGCTCTTCGAGCATATTGTCCTCTTGAACCAAGACCATACCGATGGTCGACTTTGCAGCAACCAAATACAATAAGAAATATTTTTTACAATTGGGAGGCTGGAGCAGAGGGCTAGATGTAAGGGATCATTTCAAAGCTTCGAAAGAGCGTTGAGTGGCTTCGTCCCAAAAGAAAGGGACTCCCTTTTTCAGTAAATGCATGAACTCTTTAGTGATCTTGACATAGTTTACGATAAAACACCAAAGAATTTTTTCTTTACACTGTAAGCTTTGAAGCTGAGGGACTGTGCATGGGGGAGGCAACTGAACTATTGCCTCAACCTTTAGAGAATTCACCATGATCCCTGTTTTTGAAACTATGAAACCTAGAAGATGACCCGATGTCACATAGAAACTACATTTGTTAGGATTCAAGCGAATCTGATAGTAGCGGCATCGCTCAAAGATTAGTCAGAGGTGTGTAGGATGATCAAATCTCTTACAAGATTGTGATGATAAATCATTGAGATAAGCCTCGACTATATTTCTAAGGTCATGGAAAGCAAAAGAAATGGCCTGCTGAAAAGTGGCTCCAGCATTATTCAAGCCAAAAGACATCTTACGATAATAAAATGTGCCCCACGAACATATAAAAGTTGTTTTATATTGGTCCTGGAGTTTTATTTGTACCTGATTGTATCCCAAAAAACCATCCATGAAATAAAATACCTCACAGCCTGCACATTCATCGACAATCTGATCAATGAATGGGGTGGGGAAATTGTCCTTTGGATAGGCCTTATTCAAATCATGGAAGTCCATACACACGCGAATCGTACCCTGCTTTTTGTTGACTGGAACGAGATTTGACACCCATTGAGTCAACTGAACGGGGTAGATGAAACCAGCTTTGAGTAGTTTCTCTACTTCAGCCTTAATAGTTGTTGCTTTCCTAGGATTCACCGGATGAAGCTTTTGTCAGACCGGCTTGGCATCAGGATAAGTCATTATCTCAAGTTCGACGATTTTTGGATCAATGCTTGGCATTTCCTCGTAAGACCAGGCAAAAACATCGCGGAATTCCTTAAATAAATCTGTATAGATCTAAATCTCCTTGGGGGAGCAGTTTGTTCTGACGAAGACATTCTCCATGACGCCAGGGGTTATGGAGATGTCAATAGTAACATTTTTGGTGATACTTTCCATATTACCCTTGGCATAAACTGCATGCATAGCCAAAGGATTAACAGGACAAAACTTGTTTCCAGTCATAGTCAACACGAATTCACCTGCCTCTATTCTTCTTAACTCTTGGAGAAAATAAGATCTATGATGGAGATCATCCCAAGGTCTATCTGGACCAGTCAATGCTTCGAGAATCGCCTCATCTGAGGGCAAGACCAAGTCTAAAGAATCAGTAGCGACGAGGGAACCTTGAGCCCAAATAGGCTCGAGAACTGGATCTAACTCCTGTGCGAGAGTCGGATCGGGGTCAGCCAAAGCTTGTTGAACAATGTTGTATGAAAATTCTACCCCAAACAAGGGCATGGCCATGCCAGGATTCCCTGTCCCTTCCATCAAAGCTAATGGGGAAGGAAGATTCCACTGATCATTAAAGTAAGTCGTTTGGAACGACAACATTTGAAATATTTCAGCCTTAGGATGGTCGGGGAAGATGATATCATATTGACATCGCCATAAGGAAGTGGGTAATCGAAAGTACCCATCAAAGGTGGGCACAAACCAACCCCCACATTGACGATGTCAGGTTGAGGGTTATCAATCATCGGGTCCGTGGATGCCCTCGATGAAGGGTCAGACCTGGAGAAGGACAACTGGTCAATGGTTACGATTCTTCCCTCATGTGGAAACAATAAGAGACAAAACATTGTGGCAACCACTACATGCATTGCATAGGTCCAACTCCTTCCCAACAGGAGGTTGTAGTTGAGAGGTGCATCGACCACTTCAACTTCGACACACACGGTCTTCCCTCCCAACTGCACGGGGAAAGAAGGGATGATTCCATTTGGTCTGAAAGAACGGCCATCAAAAGAAGTAAGCAGAGTAGGTGAAAAATACAAAATAGGTTGGCCTATGGCCTTCCAACACGCCAATGAAATCACGCAGGTCGAGGCACCCTCATCAACCACCGTACGAAAAATATTTCGAGTGAAAGATTTCATGGGGTGAGCCACTACTATCTGAAACGCCACATGGTAAGGGAGATGAGGTTTCAAGTCAGTTGTATAAAGCATGATCATTCTCAAATTACAGGTCTCAAAGGATCCCAAAGCGGACAACAGAGCCTTTCTCTACGCAGGACAGCTCTGGAGGACCTCTAAAGCAAACATCGCGCAAGGGGTTTGTGAAAAATCCTCCACCACAGAGTAATTTTGGGTAGCCCTCGCGTTTGGATTATGGGAAGCTTTCTTGAACACCCATTTAAGGATGTGTGTCATTGTTTCACCCATTGTCTTCTCAATCTGGAGAGGAACAGATGGTTTTATGACTTCCTTACCCTTTTCAGTAGTTTCTGACATTCCATAATCATGTGCCCTAGTTTCTATGTAAGTATCACCTTTCATTATATAAACGCTCATGGCCGCGAGATTACTAGAATATAGAGGGGGTCCTTGACTACCCCCATCCGCACTTGAAGAGGCTTCCATCATATTTTTCCCATGTGGAAATGGGTGCATTAACATAGCAGGTTGTTGTTGTGTCAATAACTTTTGGGCCTCCACAAGCCGAGTGCATAGGTAAGTCGGATGATCCTTCGTGCAAAGGTTACATGGATACTTAGACTTTGTTTTCTCTATGTTTCCCCCGCTAGCATTGTTGGTGGGTTTCTTATCCCCCTTACCCTTCTTGTTTCATTGTTTTTTCTTTCCATCGAGTTGTTGGTTGGCCTTCGGGTTTATCGATTTCACACTGTGTACGTATGACGTTTGGGTAGGGGGAACAGCCAAACCGGAGGTCTGGTTGGTCATTGTCTATTGTATCGACAATTGTTGCAATTGATTTGACAGATGATCAGTGGAATTTTCTTGTGTTGAACCAACTATACCATCGACATGTGTTCCAGACTTGTGTCTGGCCTTGTCAAGGATGGACCATGGCCTGTCTGGTAAAATCTCATAGATTAAAATAGACTGAGAGTATATCAATTTGAGCTATGATGCTCGCATTCTCACCTCCTCATCTGAAAACACTCTTGACATTGCAATGTCCTTGGATAACTGAGGTACCAAAGACTTCAGGAACCACTCCAACAGGAATGCTGGTGGGACTTGGACCTTGATCAAACTCCTCTGACGCTGCCATTCTCGGATGTGATCTGAGATATGATCGACCTTCATCTTCTCAAATTTGCCTAGCAGTTTTGTGTCGACATCATATCTCACAGGTAGTTGGAAATGGTTGAGAAAAACCATCACCAAATCGATCAAGTAAGAGTATCTTGAGTAGTCGAGCTCGATGTACCATTTCGTGGAACCCCTGAGGAGAGTGCGTTGAAACAGGAACAATTGTATGGAGTCATCTCGCAATGATTTTGATGAGCACCATAGGTGGAAAGTGGTCACGTGATCACCTAGATCTTCACTAGGATTACCTTCGAACTTTGGGATGTCCGAGGGAAACTTATTCGGCATTGGAGGCCAACGCAGATCATGACAAATTAGGTTGTTTAACAACTTTGACAAGTCTGGAAAATGTAACGTCGCCAGAAACGACAGTTTGGGTTGATTATTATGTACAGGAAAAAAGGATCTTGGAGTTTGACTAGCACCAGGTTGCCAGGAAAAGTTTGGCTGCTAACCATGGTTCTGGTAAACACCATGGCCTTGGACAACATACAGATACTATGTTTTTTGGGACATCATCGATTGAATCCCATATTGGACGTTGAGGGATGGGTGGGAATTTCTCCCTGCATCATGTTCCAAAGATTCTGGAAAAGTTTGCCCCCTTTCGATCTGATGGGCATAGGTACTAAACCTTGCACAAGGTTCCATTGACCATGGAAAGGGTTACCCCCAGTCGACATCCCTAGTAAGGGAACTTCTCCCTGCCACGGATTCCAGAGTCCTTGTGAGGAGAAGACTCTTGTGTTTTCCCCTTGTGTAGGAATAGTGCCCTACACAGGATTTAGTTGTCCAAAACCAAGGTTGCCCCCAGCCGAGATGGCAGCTGAAGAAAAAACATTATTCCCAAATGCACTGAACAAAGAGAATGACATTGAAACCACCAGCGTGGTGTAGGAAAAAGGTGCCATACCGACTGCTCTGAATAAGTTGTAGTTCATGTTCGGCCTGATGGATTGTTGGGGAGCACCGTCGAACGAGAGGGATGAAGGAGGTATATGACCCCCACCGTAAGGGATGGTGCTATAGGGGGATGGCATGCCCCCCACCCTTGCAAAGGAGAATTCGAGCTCCCTGCCCCCAGACCCAAAGTCTGTAGGGTGGAGTAGGTGAGTACGGAGTTTGTATCAAAGCCAGGCATTCCGTATGAAAATGGAGGGCCTATTTCACTCTGTGTGAACAGAGCGGTGGTCGTCGCCATAGATGGAATCAGACCACTGCCCAAAGTAGAGGTGGTCGAGACCATTGTAGTTTGGATCGGCAAAGGTGAGTTAGGAGGTGGAACACCCCCTGTGGTGGCAGTCGTTGAGGGAGTGTGAGGACTCCCTGACGAAGTAGCAACATTTGCTTCCATAGCTACTTACAAGACTATCTGACGCTCGTGATGTGTTACCCTTGGAGGGACAACTTATACCAAAAGTGGCACTGACAAGTCAGTTGTCGGAGGGTTAAACGACCTGAGAGCTTCTGCTCCAATGTCAAAAATAGTCAGTTCCTCTGAATTCGAGTGCTCTCCTCTTGGAGCTAGCTCGAGCATAGTTTCTTGCAGCCCAGTCACCTCAAATGATCCTTGCTGGTCATGTCTTCGTTGTAATGGTGGTGGTGGTGGCTCTAATGTAACTGGCGGCAGGCCCAAAAGCCTTCGCGACCGACGCAGCTCTTGATCTTCCACTTTGTGATAATATCAATGACACAGTAAGGATTTTACTAACGTTGAAAACCAAATACACACTAGAAACATTCCTATAAGATAAGGCAAGCAAAACAGTATCTAGTTAGAAGAACAGTTACGCCAGCCAACTCTAGAGAAACTTACCGGCACAAGTGTAACTCGAACACCGAAGCACCCTTCGGGTATACTCTGCAAAGCGTGGCCCAATGTCTTCCCTAGGTACCGCGGTATAACCCCGCAGTCACCTGTGTAAGTCCCTACAATAAAGGCAACTAGGTTTCCAGGTCGCGAACAGTCACGAGGTGGGTACAATCGACAGTCGGGTGGACCGCAATGAGCAGGGTAACAAGCCCAAAACCTACCAAGGGTGTCTAAAGCAAGTGGTCCAAAAGACAATTGAGGATATAGAACGGATTCGGGGTCCACGAAGCTCCATAGGAAAATGAAACTGACAGTATCCCACGACAAGTCCTCAATATGTGTTCCTCACTACACTTGGTCTATCTTTGGAGGGGTTATCTCTACTACCTTTCCACAAGCGACCTCGTGTTTAGCCCCTGTGTTAGAGGGGGGTCTCAGATAAATTTCACGTTTACTGGACTTTTTACACTCCCTAGCTCTGACTCCAATGTTTGTTTTTAATCCTT
>ML803301.1:423352-442019 GCA_009831015.1 Picea engelmannii
GGTATCCCTGTACCGATAAGTTAACATCAAGTTTTCCAATTAGAAATAGATCTCATAATATACCATAACTCAAATTCGTCACCCATTCACAATATCATCATTTGCCCAAAATAGATTGCATCGTATCCGACATCATTCTGACAATATTTAAACATTCATTTAATTCACATTCTCACAATGTGTCGCAGCATATACATCATCATCAATAACATTTAAACATTCGTAAAGTTTACATTCACATAATAGATTGCATTACATACATCATCATCAATAACATTTAATCATTCGTAAAATTCACATGCACGTAGTAGATCACATCATATACATCATCATCAAATAACATTTAAACATTCATAAAAGTTCATAAATTTTAAAGTTTTAAGTGTATCACTTAATAGTTTCACTGTGACTAGAAAATGAAGTATATAGGCCTCAGGTAACCCTGGATGTCTAAGTCAAAATGTGGTGTTACATACACCCCACCTTCGAAAAACATGTTCTCGAGGTGGTCAATATAGTGAGGGATAGTCTCGCCGTAGTGTCTTGGCGTCTTCCCAAGTAGCAGATCCTGGACTATACTTGTCCCCCTGGACCTGTCTGCGTTGCTGGCGATGATCGAGGTGTTGCGCTCGCTGCCATTGAAATCCCTGCAGCTTCTGTCCTTGGCGCAAATTTTTTACCATATGGCGGTGGCCTTGAGCCCCCTCCCCTAGGAAATGTCCTCGGGGCCTTTCCTACGAATCTCGGGCGATGCGGAAATGTTGGTCTTGCACCCCCAGTCAAGTTCATATGTTCTTCCACGTAACGCGCATTTTCCACCGCTTCTGCTACTGAAGACGGTTTCCACATCCGTACCATAGCTCTTATCCTAGGGTTCAATTCATAGATGAAGCGCTATGCCTGTCGTTGGTCACTATCCATATACGACACATATTTGACCAGTTCCATAAACCTGATCTCATATTCTTCTACCGTTTTGTTTCCCAGTACTAAGGCATGAAATGCCCCTACCTGTTGTTCCTCGTAGTACGCCGGTAGATATTTCCTTTGGAACCTCTCCTCGAAAATTTCCCAAGATACTGTGTCTAGGGTAAGGTGCAGTTGTGTTTCCAGGTTACCCCACCAGTTCAGGGCGTTGTCCCTTAACTGAAAAATGGTGATCTTTGCCTTTGAGTTGGACGCATAGTCCCTTAGGGAAAAACACATGGTCATGCCTTCCAACCATGCTTCCGTGCGTTCACTGGCACGACCTCCAGCAAACTCCGGAAGTTTGATCTTTTGCAACTCTCGCGTGATGTCTTCAGGTGGAGGTCCTCCCCCTGAATCCCTTGACGCTTCTGGATTACCTGTTCCAGACGGTGGGGGTTCCACTTCTGTCCCTGCCGATTGTCGCCCCTTTAAAGTCTTGTTGATGGCTTCCAACGAGCGCAGTATGAGGGCTATTTCGGGCGCTGGTGGTGTTGGAGGTGCTTGCGACGACGCTCCCCTGCCTCAACTCCCTCAAGTCCTGACCATCCTGTGTGCCTTGACCTGCATCAACCAAAGTTGTCAGGGTGAGTTCCAGGATGTTTTAAATTGGTGCTACTCAAACTAGAAATAGGGTTAGGCGTAATTTTTCTTTACTTGTCTGTAAACAGACGTTACTCCATTAGGGGATTGGCTAGGTTAGGGTTAGGTTTAAGCATCTAAGCTTCGCTTCTTCACCCCTACGAAAATAACTATTGGTTCCTTTGCCCTGTAGCTATGCTAGCTTTGCGCCTTACTCGCCACTTCTTAGTCTTACTCCCCTAGTGCATATGTTGCCTCGTTCCCGCTCGTCCTAGTCTGACCCCTTTTTATTTACGCTTACAACTTGATTAAAATGACTCCCGACCTTAAGTTTATTAATTTACGCCGATATGCGTACACCAGCGCTATGTACTTTTCGACGTTAGTGTTCTTCTTAAGATGCCGCGTTGAGCACATACGTCCCTTTGTGGGCTCCTCCATTTATGTCTTTGGCGCTTGATAGCTTGGCATGTGACCTGTATGGCTCAAAAATGTGCTTGATAGCTTGACATGTGGTCTTGGGTATAACAGTTAAAATATTTAAATGTGAATTATTTGTAAAAGGAACAACGCATGGCGCGTTGGTAGGGCGGATTTTGTAAAGACTTAACTGGTGGAAGGAGGTTTGGGGTTCAATTCCCACGGACTCCAAAAATTTTTTATTTTTTTTTTAGCCCCATATTATTCAACTTAACTAATATCTTATTAAACTAAATAACTTAACTTAACTTAACTAATTAGTTAATTAATGCAATTTAACTTAACTTAATTAGTTAATTAACTTAACTTAATTAGTTTAATAAAAAAAAAAATTTACTTTAATTTAACTAATTTAACTTAATTTAATGTAATTAATTTATCTTAATTTAATTTAAAATTTAAATAACATAAATAAATAAAAATTTATTTTGACACTCCCCCTTTTTTTTTTCATTTATATAATTATAGCAAATAAAATAATAAAATAAATAAAATTTTTACGATTTTAAACAAATAAAATAATAAAATAAATAAAATTTTTACGATTTAAACACATAAAATAATAAAATAAATACAAATTTTACGATTTAAACCATAAAATAAATGGGAACGGGCTTGGCAGGTGGCATGCGTTGTATTCGCATGCATGACTCGTGTAATCTTGTGTGGCTCAACTCTGGAAGGCGTTTGCATGCATGACTCGTGTAATCTTGTGTGGCTCAACTCTGGAAGGCATTCTCACTCGCCTTCTGCTGCTATCTTTGGCTTCGCCTTCTGGTTTTGGCCATCCTCTGTTCCAGAAACTTCTCCGATCATTATTTTCATTTCCTTTTGAATTCGGCGTTTGGGAAAACAACGAAGGCAAGGACTGGAAATCGTGTAGTTTGCTAGAATGGTGTCAAGGGCCTTTATGTTGGCAAGTGGATTATCCTGCACAAGAACTGTAATGGCCGCCACTTTATCGGTCGTCGTCCCCGAATTCTGCGCCATGGACACCATGTGCATATCCGCTCTCTTTCCGCTTGAAATCTCGTACTCTGAAACGTACTGATCCATTAGCCGCTGAGCCAGCTGGCGTTTCGTCTGCAACAAAGCTTCCAATGCCGGCTTGGTTAAATTAGCAGACGATTTGGCATATGCAGGAACCAATTTTGCTTCGACGCTAGATGCCTTCGCATACCATGGGCTCGACAATGAGCTTGGCTTCATCAGTGGAAATTTCGGGAGTTTTTTGGAGGTACCGTTATTGTGGCCGACTGTGGCATTCTCGGCTGAATGTAAAGGACCGTGACCTTTTAAAGGACCTTTGCCTTCCTCTCCCTCACTTCGTTTTCCCTTGAAAACTTTAATATTACCAAGTTTCGAATCATTCTTTTCCGTTTTAAGTTCCCTGGGCTTTGCAGATTGTTTTGAGGCAGGATTTTTAGTTGGTTTTGAGGATTTAATGGGCCCTTTTTTTTTTTGAAAATCGGCGTCATTGAAACTGGTATTTTGAGTAGAAGAAATCCCTGCGAGGCCTAGGGAAGAAGCGAAGGAAGCCACTTCGGCCTTCAGAGCATTGACGTCAACTTCAACATTTTTTTGTGTTTTGAGGAGCGGGTTTTGAGTTTGAGGCTTTGAAGGCCCCCATCGATTTTATTTACTGTGCTTTTAGTTCGAATGATTTGATTTGCGACTGAGGACGAGATCATTCAGGGCTCCTCAGTGATGAGGCACAATGGTACTGCGTCTAAGTACATACCAAAAAGTTTCGTGTTCGATTCACGCAGAGTTCACATCATCTGATTTTCCAGATTTAAATTTGAAGATTGACACGTCTCAGCCGGCTCCAGGACAAAACCGGCCGACATTTGCAATTGGCGAGATTGCTATTGTTTTTTTTCTTGGCATTCTTTCTGAGTCAGTAGGTGTGGTGGCTGTATGATGCTTGCAGTTTAGCAAGGAAACATAGTAGATGATACCGGCGAAGACGAAGCATGCGAACGGGAATGGAAACGGGGTCGTGTATGGGAGAAAGGGTCTGTTCTCCAACTTTGCCATTGTCAACTCCTATTCTTATTGTTGCGCTGCATCACCAACATGGGTGAATATGAAAAATGGAAATCTGTTGGATTATAAGTATGAGGGTTGGTCCGTTTCCAGACACAGGCAGTCTCGAATGCGCCTTACGGCTCAACATGTAAGTTCATACTCAACTGTAGTTGAATTTAAGCAGGAGGTGGGCTTTGTTAACCATTTGCATTGATTTCAATGTCCGGCAAAGTCGAATTACAATTCTACATGTATGTAAGCATTATATAAATTAAATGAATAAGTCCACTCCGCCTGCGGAGCAGCTACAGAGCTATCCCTTTCCGGCAACCTTAGAAATGAGTACAACCAGACCGTAGTAAAAGAACCTTTTAATACCGAAAACAAATCTTAAAGGTGGATTTGAATGCCAACGATAGTTTCGATCACCACACTAGCCTTCTGGGAGGCCTTTTACCAGTAAAAGGCCAAGTGTCCACCATTCAGCGCCTACTTTGCTAATATACGACTAGCTTAGAAATATAGTAGAGATTTTATCTTGAGTTGGGAAAGCTTCAAATCAGTCACAGTTCAGATTATAAATTATGTTTATATTATATAACACCCCTCCAAACTACAACAGTTTGCATTTTTCCCGTGTTGCCCATATGCTCTGAAACTCTACGGACTCTCCAACTTTATTGTAAGTTCGGGAAGTTATTGCAACAACAAAAGAAAGGCGAACCTGAGGTAACATTGTGTCTCACCAACACTTTCCAGATTTCATTCCCTTAGGTAGCTCTATTAATCCATTTGGCAGAGTGGCCAACTGCCTACTTGGCCATGTCAACCTTGTCTTTATTTTTTTTTCAAGCAGCATATGTCCCATTTAACTCTGGAAAGGCCTTTCTTACCTTCTCCTAGCAATGACGGAAAGGTCCTTAGGGGACTAGTCAGTTGACAATAGGCCTTTCTGGACGGGGACCAAAAAGTATGAAATCTTATACGTGAGTTTCACCCAACATTTTGGAGTAGATACGAAATCTGGCAGAAAGACTCGTACATTTGGTCTATTGGTAACCAATTTCTCAGCGATTTTGGTTATCAATTGCTAGAGAGGGTTTAAAGACAAAAGGGATACTAAGGAATTAAAAATATCCTATGTTTTGATCTAAGACCACTGGTAGTTGTTGGCTCAAGGTGTCAGGTCTAAAGGGGTTGGGCATAGCAACAAGATTTTCTCCATTGAATTTTGGCTTCCAGGTTTGGCAGGGCGTCGCCAATATGGCAGCTATCATATTAAAATTTCACTAAGCTATTCCTAAACAATATAAATTCCTCATCATATTACAATATTTAAATATTACAATATTACAATATTTAAATTCCTGCAATGATGTAATATTTAATATGATAGCGTAAAATTTCAATATTTGTAATATTTGTAATAAATTCCTGTATGTTTAGATGAATATGATAGCGTAGCCTAATTTAAATTCTTGCAAGTAGTTAGAACTACTTGAGTTTTTCCTGGTTTATTTTGTATATTTAAGTTAAAATGCATGCAAATCATGTCCTTGACTTTTCCTCGTTAAGTTGGTAAAGTTAGATTAAAATGCCTATATTGGAAGTACTTGACCTTTTCTTGTTAAGTTTATATGATCAATTAATAGTGCGTTTGGTTTGGTTTGCAGGTTAAACACAGGGGAATTTGAGCTGGGAACGTGGCCCTTAAGGCTCCATTGTTTCAACTACAGCTCTGATACCAATTGTAATGGTTGTATTTACCATTACATCAATTTATTTTTTATAACTAAGACATAAATTCAATAACACAAAAAAATTATAACAGTAACTTCCGTAACTCAATTTTTACTATGAATAATAATTTTTTTTTTACATAATACAACAATGCAAAATTTGAGAGAAATACCTTAACTCTGATGCTAATTTCCATTGCCAGCTGCCTTGCTGTTGCTCTCCTGCTACCTACTACACAGTCCAGTCCTGTTGCAAACACAGAAAAATAATTGCCCAGAACTATTGTCCACCATGCCAACTAGGAAAAACGACCTAGCTCCAGGATATCTACGGATATCCTGGCCCTCCGAGCCCAAAACCTCTAGCAACTCGATCCATTGTGTCAATGCCAAACACAAACTTTCTCCCTCTGCCCAATACTCAGATCTCTCCAAACTCATGGCCAACTCCCGTAGAATGAATCCTCCTCCCAACTCTTTCCTCCCTTATCCCTCCTTCACCGACTTCCCCCCGCATTTACCTCCTCACCTAACTCCTTTATTACCCTTATCCATTCCCATTAATTCTTTTATCTTCTCGGGATTCTTATTTTATCCCTTGTTGTATACGCAATCCACTTTGTATCATATTCCATTAATTAAATACCTTATCCCATTTATTTAATGCTCCTTATCTTTTATTTAATGTTTGTTATCCCACTTATATAAGTAAGTTTTAATAATTTAGATTATCAACCCTATTAATTCTTTACTCACATAATTAAAGAGTTGATTAATAATTAAATAACCATTGACAATTATGAACAATTAATTAATGATAATTAATTTAGTTAATATTATATAATAAACAATTTTTAGGATTATATTATTAATTAATTATAATTAATAATCAAGGGTCGTTACAACTATGACTAGCTCCCGAATCAATCAAAATAGCAATAAGTTGGTTGTGGATCTTACCTTTTACCTCAATCATGTGAGACTGATATTCGACCTGCTTGTTATTCAGGGCTGCATAAATTATGGGTATGTTCTTGCCCATATGTTCTACTATTTCAATTTGTTGTACATTGTGAATAACCTTTGTTTTTTCAACTCTGAGAGGACATTATCGATACATATGGTCTCCATTATGACCCCAACACTTTATGGGTTGTTGTCTTGGTCTTTTTCCCATGGTTTCAGCCATCCCGGGCTCTTTGGAAACTGGTTGTCTTTGAGTATCTTTTCTAAAAAATGGGGGTTTGTTTCCCTTCTTCCTCTACCCCATCTTTTTTTTCTTTTTGACCTCCCAAGCCTTTTGAAAAGTTGTTCTTTCTTTATGCTGATCATAGAGACAATTACCTCTTATTATGGCTTCTTCTAGTGTCCTGGGATCATCATATTGTAGCTTATCACTCATGAATGATGGCAGTCCGCTTAAATATCTTTGAATCTTCACTTGTTTATCTTTGATAAAGGTCACATATTTCAGTAGCTCAGGCTCATCCCTTATCAGAAAACATAAGATGAAAACTCAAGTAGATGAGCTAAAGGGAGAAATGAATAATATCAAGCCTCCTACTTTTGACAGTGAGCAAAAAAATGATTATATTTACATGGCTAGACGTGTTGGATTACGAAGTATTATATTTCCACGGTTGGACTTGTTGCTGGGAGATTTACCATTCTACCGAAGACTTCTTAAAATAAATTGTTGGGAGTTAAGTTGAAGAGGGGAGTTGTCAGGCCCTTGTGCATTCTCTCCAGGTGAGAGAATTTTAGGGAATTTGATTCCCAAAGGTACCAAGTTGTTGTCATAAAGCTCTGATTATTTCTTGCCTGGCTTGTTGCTGAAGCCTAGAAGGGAAGTGGGCAGTCATAGGGGGCACACTTCCTAGGTGCAACAAGCATGTGGGGAAAGTAGAATATGTAGAATTGTTGTTGAACTTGGCACATGTATTGAGATATTTCTACTGCTGAGAGACCTCCTGGGATATATTATCCTTGCCAAAGTGGAGTTCAATCCGAACTTGGGGGTGACCTGTTGTTAGTTTGTGGGGAACAATGTATAAGGTTGGGAGGAAAGTCAGAGGACTGTATGCAGTTGGTGGCCATTTATATCAGATAAATTTCTACCATGTGTTTGTTTAAATTACTAAAGGAATGTTTATGATATCCTATGTTGGATGCTTATTATGGAAGTATCTTGTACTTATATTATGGGTAATTTATGTGTTAATTATATTCATAATACTGGTTGTTAAATTTACACAAAAGTTGTGATATGTGATTGTTGTCATGGGTTTTTACTGTTGTAATTAACCTTGAATATCTATTGCTAGGATATAATTACGCTTGTGTGTATATGTTGTTATAATTGTACAAGAATTACAATCATACACTTTCTATCATGGGTTACTACCGTTGTAGCTATCCTTGAGCTTTCATTGCTAGATTGCTCGGAACAATATATTTGTTGTTAAATTGCACATAAATTGTATTTATGCATCTGCACGATGGGTATTGTAGTTATAATTATTCTTGGGCATATTACTGCTAGGATTTCCTATAACTGCACCTTTATGTGCTCTTGCAAATTTACATAAAATCATTGATATCAAAATTGGAATTATGGCTTGATGCGGTTCAGCTTGGGCTAGAAATATCCTGCACTGGTATGGACTATCCATAGTTTGAAATTCTTCATTAAATGGCTAAGAGAGAAAAATTTAGATTGCCTGAATAAGAATTGTAGTTTCCTTGAAGGCTTGGTAAGCCTTAGACTTCTCTTGGAAGAATTTTGGAGCCACTAGGTCCAGAATCGTATTGAAGAACTTGAGAAATATTGTGCTTTTCCTTGGATGAGTTGCAATCATCCATTTGGTGTGGGGTTTTGATCTTGGACGTCAATCAAGGTCCCTCTCATATGAGAATTTGTGAAGGGTCCATATTGCGAACAACCATCGGATCCATTGGAGAATTCTCAGAGTGATCTCGACTTTCCATCGTAGTGGGCTCTTTGGAGTCATTCAGACCATTAGAGGGAAAATACTCCAATGGAAAAGAATTCGAGCGACAATCTCAACCGTCCATCAGGGCACAACTAAAATGGATCATGTTTGTTGATTTCAACGGACTCATTCGATGAGGTCAAGAGGTAGGTGAATTCATACTAACATGGATGATGCCAACCACCCAATACATGGGAGACAATTGTCCTAACCTGAAAGGTCGTGCCAAGAATTAGTAATGATGTCTTTTTCACGTCAATCCATGTGGAGGGTCCACAAGGAGGGTGGCCAACAGTTCCATGTTGCATGGTGTTTTGGTCTTTGGGGAAACAAATGGTGACATGGTATGAGTACCACATGTTAAGCTAGGTGGCAACATTGGGTAGGTCCACGTGTCCTGGATGCCAAATCCGATGCCACATAGATTTCCACTTAAGTGAAGCTAAGACAAGAATGACATCATGATGGTGTAGGGTGCCAGTGTGATTAGGGGTGAGTTGTAGGCTGCAAAGAAGGTATGGTGGGTGTAAAGTGTAGGCAACAGATTTAGGAGCATGGCATGTTCACAGAGATGGGAAGGTGAAATGATTGGGTCCATGAGTCTGCCAACCTATGAACCTGACAAAACCACAAAATAATCTAAGTATTGAGTGTGAAGGAAGAAAGGGGGTAAGGGTAGAGTAAAGGAAAGGATTCAAATGAAACTACGAGTCTGCATAGATGGAAAAAATGGTGAAGTTTTGAGACTTGTCGGACGGACTTATGAAAGGAAGGTTACATAATTATGCATCCACGAGTCTGTGAGTCCGCGAATGAAAAAGAAGCTAAGTGTTGGTGGCAGGTTCAGGGAAGGTATGAAGATAGAGCACGAGTCTGTGAGTTTTCCACACATGAGTCTGTGACTACAACGGAGTGACTCACTCTGTTTTGGGTGAAGTTTCTGTCATTGGAAAGCTCTTGATGAGCAAAAGACGATGGAGTTGTGATTGGGAGGAAGTAAGATAGGTTAGAAAAAACATTTTTTTTAATACCCCGTCTCTTAAAAGGAACTTAAGGGGTCGAGTATGTTACATTCCTAAATTTAGATAGTGAATACTGAGAGTCAAAAATATGAAACACTCTAGCTCCCCTTTGCTCAATTTTGTATAAATACCACAAAAGAAAAGGTAAAGGGACTTTTTTTTTGGCATGGAAACTAGTTTCCATTTCAATTGAGAAGCTTGTTGGCCACCCTATTTTTTGAAATTGATTTTGGTGAATGTTGTTGCTAGGACTACTCTTTGTTTTCATGTGCTAGGATCATTGTAAGATATAGACATATTTACTATAGACTAATATCATGTATTTATTGTATGCTCTTACTTTTACTTCAAATTTTGGAACTAACACCTATTTATGGAATTGTAACTTTCAATTTAAAGCATAAGTTTTCCTTGCTTTTCTGTTGGTTATTTGATGCAGGAGCATCGTTAGCAGCAAGACAACGTGGAGGTGAAAGACAACAGGGATGAGCGCCATCACATTTTTGGCACATGTTGAAAATGTTTGAAATGTTTTTGAAAGTTTGGATGCACATACACTAATGAAATAGTTAAGAAGGCATACTTCCATATTGTAAACAGATCTTGAGCGATTCGCTCTCATCTGTAAAGTGTAGAGGCATTTATGCATAGTTAATGAAAGTAGGTAGATTTAAATTCTAGATTAGACAGTTTTAGGAGCTGGAGGTAAAATGACTATAGACACCCTCGTCTGTGTATTATTGAATAAATCAAGAGAGATTGTATGATTAAGCACAGGAGCATAGAGGAGAAATAGAGAGTGGTAGAGAAGAATCCATGTACAAAAGTTATGAAATTAATACATGAAGCTTTGATTCAGACTCATGGGGTTCTAATGTTTTCTGTGTATACATGTTGAGTGCTATGCTTATGGTTGTTTTACTCTTTCTGTTGTGCATTTTCTTTTATGCTATGTATGTATGATTTTCAATTGTTTCTCTTCTTGAGTCAGAGTTCCTACAAGGAGTGTAGTGAAGCGTCTGCAAGGAGTGCATTGACGGGTTCAGAGTTCATCTCTGAAATTTGAGGAGGGATACCATTGTTCTCATTTCAACTGAAGTGCAAGACAAGCACATAAGCCATGCAAGCTGTGTGTAGGCTGGTCGAGACCTTAGAACACATAGACTAAGGTTGAGAGATTGAAGGACTGTTGTTGCATAGTTTCACAGAGTCAAGAGGTTCAAATATTTAGGAATATTTGAAGAAGTGACGGAAGGAGTGCGTGCAGAAGTATTTTAGGAGACTTGAGTTTGTGAAAGGAAGCTCAGGAGGGTCAACACTTTCAAAGTGTTGAAGAGCAGAAGAGGAGTTTTGGTCACCGTGCAGAGGCCAGATTCAGGAAAAGGATCGCAGGTCTGATTGAGCCAGAAGTTTCTTTGGGGAGAGATTGAAATTTCATAATTCTCTGAGGGGGATTCCTTAAATAGCGAGAACCGTAGGATCTACAGGAGCTGCAAGGTGGATAAGCGACCGCTTCTCTTGACTTATTGGGATGTCAGATCATTTTGGTATTTCGAGGTTAGAGAGTCTGAAGTGTAAGACAAATCCTTGGCTAATCAAACCCTCGAAACGCGAAGAGAATTATTCGTGTGTGAAGGAGTAGGGAAGAGTATAAGTGTTTCAGAACATCGGAATTCAGAAAATCAAGGATTACAAGGACATAAGGTGGTTCGAGAGTTCCAAACTCCCGATACCCAGAAACCCAAACAAGAAGAAGGCGACACGTGTAAGGACAAGAGACTTTCTATCGAGGGTCATGAAAGCAGAGGAGGAGAAATACTATTTCGACATTTCGGGAATTCGGAGACCGGAAGATGGAAGTGACAGAGCATTCGATCCTTAGCATATCTAACTTCGGGTACACAAAAGTCCGAAAGGATTTCAGGAGACGTAATTTCGGCATTTCGGGGTTCGGAGGTTCGAGAGCCCTGAGGACATAGTGGAAGTGCTTTTCGGTGGTTGAAATACCGAAACCACAAAGAGGAAGGGAAGACCATAACATTTTCATTTCAGTAAATCGGAAGTCAGAAGTTCGGGACATCAGGAAAGGAAAGTATTAGTATTTCAGGGTTTCGGAGGTCGAAGAGATAAGGTGCTCGACCATGGGATTTGAGAAATCATGGAATCCAGTATCCCGAAATAAAAGAGGGGTTCCCTCAAGGTTTGTTGTGGGTTTTTATTTTCTGAAAGGGAAGTAAAAGAGCCAATTGTGCTCTCAGGGGCCGAAAAGAAAACATCCTTTGCGAATCCCAACCTGCGGGTCTGGGGGTCTGCGTCAATTGTGGTATCAGAGCATAGAAAAATTTATTTGCTTTCTGTAGCAGGGAAAAGAGGAATTTTACAGCCATGCCACCGAGAAGAAGAGACAAGCAAATACCTGAATCACCAGAGGAAAGGGAAATTCCAAGAAGAAGAGACAGACAATTACCTGATTCGAGATGGGAAAGAGAGACGCGTGAACTACGTGTTAGGCTTGATGCCATGGAGACAACACAGAGGTGTATAGTTGATGTTGGGGACATCAACGAATCTGAAAGTGAAAATAAAGCTGGAAATGAAGAAGTTGCAGCCGAAGATGCAACAAAAGAATGCCTATTCAGGGCTATTGTAAGGATAGGTGCTAGAGCAAAAATGGACATTCCAGTATATGAAGGAAACTTGGATGTTGAAGAGATTCTGGATTGGATTAGAGCTCTGGATAAATATTTTGACTATGAGGATGTTGAAGAAGACAAGAAGATCAAACATGTTGTCACAAGACTTAAAGGGCATGCAACATTATGGTGGGATGAACTGCAGGCTGACAGACACTGCAAAGGCAAGCAGAAAATCAAGAGTTGGGATAGAATGGTTGCGAAGATGAAGGAAAAATTCATACCCAAGGATTATCAAATCACTCTATTTCGGAGGATGCAGAATTTGAGATGGAAACTGATGTCAGTGAAAGAGTACACTGAAGAGTTCTACAAACTAAACAATAGGGCAGGTCATCGTGAATGTGATGATGAAAAGGTTGTCATATATATGAATGGTCTGAGACATGACATCCAAGATGAGATGAGCATGATGACCATCCGAACGGTGGAAGATGCTTATCAGATGGATTTGAAGGCTGAAGAGAAGCTGAGCCGAAAGAAAAGTCAAAGAGGGCGAGGCAGAAGTCAAGCCAGAGACAAAACAATTGCCCAAGACAAAAATCAGAAACCTAAGGAAGAGTGGAAGAAACCTCAAACTCAAACAGAGAGAGGTGGAAGCTCACAGAGAGGACAGTATGTAGACATAAATACTTTTCCTCAAACCAGAGGAAGAGGAAGAGGCAGAGGTGGCAAAATAAAATGCTTTACCTGCGAGAAGAATGGGCATAAGTCTTATGAATGTCCATATAAGAAGAAAGAAGGAGGTGAGACTCACATTGCTGAAGCACAGGGACAGAATGTTGAGGCAAAATATGTTGAAGGTGGAAGATCACTGATGATGAGTAAAGTTCTCTTAACACCAAAGAAGGAGGTAGAAAATCCAGTCCAAAGGAACATACTTTTTCGGACTGCTTGAAAGACCAAATATAGGGTATGCAAGGTCATCATGGACAGTGGTAGCATAGACAATATTGTTTCTACAGAGATGGTGGAAAAGCTGGAGCTGGAGACTATTGAACATCCAAGCCCATACAGAGTTTCATGGCTACAAAAAGGGAATCAGGTAAATGTCACTAAACAATGTTTAGTTGAAATTAAAATAGGAGGATATAAGGATGAAATATTATGTGATGTCATTCCCATGGATGTTTGTCATCTATTGCTGGGTAGACCGTGGAAATATGTTAGGAATGTGATTCATGATGGGAGAAAGAACACATACACCATGGAGAAGAATGGAAGAACTCACATGTTGTTGCCAATTAAAGATAAAGAAGTGACAACAGAGGTAAGCAACATTGTACTTCTCATGAGTGGGAAGGAACTTCTTAAGGAGGTTAAGAAGAAAGAAGATACACAATTCATTGTGGTTAGGAAGCCTAGAATTGTTTTAACCAGCACAAGAGTGGATGATTTACCAGAGGAAATCCAACAACTACTGGAAGAATTTGCTGATATAGTAGTGGACGAACTACCTTGTTTGTTGCCACCTATCAGGGGTATAAGCCATCACATCGATCTTATACCTGGAGCTAGTTTACCAAACAAAGCAGCGTACAGATTGATGTTGTAGGAGAATGAAGAGGTTAAGAGATAGGTCTAAGATTTAATGGAGAAGGGATTGGTTAGAGAAATATTGAGTCCATGCGTTGTTCCAACAGTGCTTAGTCCAAAGAAAGATGGAGGATGGAGGTTGTGTACAAACTCAAGGGAAAGATGGAGGATGGAGGTTGTGGTGGTAGACAGATTTTCTAAGATGGCACATTTTATACCATGTCAGAAAACCAGTGACACAACTCATATTGCGAACCTATTTTTCAAAGAAGTTTTCAGACTTCACGGCTTACCTAGAAGTATAGTTTCGGATCGAGACACCAAGTTCGTAGGACATTTCTGGAGGACTTTATGGAAGAAGCTGGGGACAAGTTTGTCTATTAGCTTAGCTTATCATCCTCAAATGGATGGACAAACAGAAATTGTGAACAGAAGCTTGGGAGATTTACTGAGAAGCCTAGTGACTGAACTCCACAGTCAGTGGGATCGCATTCTGCCACAGGCAGGATTTGCTTACAATGATTCACACAACAGAAGAACAGGACCGAGTCCATTTCAGATTGTTTATGGAATACAACCAAGGGGAGTTTCTGAATTGAAAGATTCAGAACAGAGTGAAACTATAAGTGCTAGTGCAGAAGATTTTGCAGAGGCAATGAAAGAACTTCACAACCAAGTGAAGGAGCGATTGCAGAACTCGAGCCAAGAGTACAAGCGTAGAGAAAATCAACACAGGAGAGAACTTCAATTTGAAGTTGGTGATCTGATTCGTGCACACCTAAGAAAGGAAAGGTTCCCAAGGGGAACATATAAACAACTGAAAATGAAAAAGATTGGACCATGTAAGATCATAAGGAATTTTGGGGCAAATGCATACGAGATTGAATTACCCGATGGGGTCGGAATTTCACCGATATTCAACATCTCAGATTTATACCCTTACAAAGTTGAAGAAGATAGTGGATAGACAGAGGTTCAGTGGACTAAACAAATTTCTGTAGCTGAAAAGACACATATGGAAAGTATACTTGACAAGAGAGTCAGCAAGTAGACCAGGAGAAAAGAGTATTTTGAATACTTGGTCAAATGGAAGGGACATCCAGTTGAAGATGCCAGCTGGGAGAATGAAGCACAAATTCAGAAGAATGGATAGATCGTACAAGAGCTCATGAATAGGAGTCCATGAAAATTTTCAAGAAAGGGAGTATGATGCAGGAGCATCGTTAGTGGCAAGCAAACGTGGAGGCGGAAGACAGCAGGGATGAGTGCCATCACATTTTTGGCACATGTTGAAAATGTTTGAAACGTTTTTGAAATTTTGGATGCGCAGACACTAATGAAATAGTTAAGAAGGCATACTTCCATATTGTAAACAAATCTTGAGCGATTCGCTCTCATCTGTAAAGTGTAGAGGCATTTATGCATAGTTAATGAAAGTAGGTAGATTTAAATTCTAGATTAGACAGTTTTAGGAGTTGGAGGGAAAACGACTATAGACACCCTTGTCTTTGTATTATTGAATAAATTGAGAGAGATTGTATGATTAAGAACAAGAGAATAGAGGAGAAACAAAGAGTGGTAGAGAAACAAAGACTTCGGAGACCGAAAGACGAAAGTGACAGATCATTCGATCTTTAGCATATCGAACTTCCGGTACGCGAAATTCCGAAAGGATTTCAGGAGACGTAATTTCAGCATTTCGGGGTTCGGAGGTTCAAGAGCCCCGAGGACATAGTGGAAGTGCTTTTCGGTGGTTGAAATCCCAAAACCGCGAAGAGGAAGGGAAGACCGAAATATTTGCATTTCGGTAAATTGGAAGTCGAAAGTTTGGGACATCGGGAAAGGAAAGTATTAGTATTTTGGGGTTTTGGAGGTCGAAGAGATAAGGCGCTCGACCACGGGATTTGCGAAATCTGGTATCCCGAAATAAAAGAGGGGTTCCCTCAAGGTTTGTTGTGGGTGTTGATTTTCTGAAAGGGAAATAAAAGAGCCAACTGAGCTCTCAGGGGCCGAAAAGAAAAGATCCTGTGCGGATCCCAACCTGAGGGTCTGGGGGTCTACGTCATTATTTAAAAAATCTACAATTAAATAATAAACTATTTTCTATGATTATTTGCATTCTCTCGTTAGTTATATATCCATTCATAGTTATTAAATCCAACCTATATGCATTTAGATTAGAACTACATTTGTTTTTGCATATTTCACTTTGAATCTAATTTTACTATCATAAAATCATTGACGATAGTGAGGCCAAAATTTGGAGGGTTTACTAATTCGAGTGAAGAAAGGTCTAATTCAGCCTTTCCCTAGGTAAACCTATATAGTTGATGAGGGGAAATTTTCCCATGTCAATAGGACATTAGCTTCAACCACCAATATGGGCATGCATCATCATAAGGTTAGAAATGCAATAGGAATTGAAAAATAATGTCCATCACAATAAGTATTATCAATATATTATTATATTATTTATTGTTATGCTATGTTAAGTAAAAAATCACATTGTAGTTCTTTTTTGTTTTTGTTTTTGTTTTTGTTTACAAGTGTTGGAGGGAAGGGAAGTAGAAATGGTTGTGAATGCTTTCAATTGTGTCAGCAGTGGTTGAAACATCTAGAAGAACAATTTTTTTTATCATGAAATTGAATGTGCCCATGAATTTGACGAAGAATATCTTAAGAATGTCATAGTTCTTCCTACAATATTCATTTATGAGATCGCCATATGCCGAATTAGTAAAGAGATTAGAAGGGGATGATTTGGAAAGGTGTGCAAATGAATTTTGAGTGATGATACCCTAATAGCTATCAAATGTAAATTTGAACTGCACTAGGTAGGGATCGAGAGAGTTTTGTGAAAAAATCACTGCCATATCATTCCAATATTGCAAGTTTATGTGGTCTCTATGTATAAGGCTGACATCACATTATGAATATGGTTGTTTAGTTCAAAGATACAATCAATTACTTTCACACTACCCTGGGACGTACATACTTGCACAATGATTTGAGGCGTTTTATTATGCACCTTGACATCAAAGCTCAAAACATTCTTTGGATAGAGATATAGAAAGCAATGTGGTGACATAGGTGAGAAGGATTCACGGGTACATGGTACCCAAGTAATTTTATGAATCAAGAATAATATCTAAGAGCGATGTTTTTAGCCACTTTATGGTGCTTATGTAGGTCATCACCAGGCTTAAGAACGTCAGTAATTCTCAATATTCAATTGATCATTGGTTTTTTCCTTATATTTCTTTGAAGAAGGTGAGGGAAGGAAAAATGAAAGAATTGATCGACTCTAGCCAGTGGATATGGAGGAGGCATACATGTTGACAAAGACATCACTATGGTGTATTTAGTATGATTCAATGATGAAGCCTTAAATGGGAATAATCACATGAATATAGGAAATAGATTTGGATACATGGATCATCCATTGGTATCCACACTTCCTTTCACCCCATCTAGGGTTGATGAGACACATACAATGGGGACCTATAAATTCAAAAATCCAAATTCCAAAAGGAACATGAGAGGAACATACCTCACAATAAATAGGAATGTTTAGAACTATAACAATACATTTCTATATGAAACAATATGATTACATGTCTATAGCTTATTATAGTGATGTGACATATCCATGTGGTTTTCATATTGTTAGTGTTCACAGATGTAATTAGGGAACCAACCATTCAAAGTGAGGACACCACCACCAAAAATGACTCCAAAATTTGCATTCTTCCCAACCGAGCCATTGTAAAATCTATGAGACAATCTCAACATGTTGTTTACTCTTAAATTTTGTTTAAAGATAGTAATAGGTAGGTGTCACACATACAAACTCCTCGAGAGGGTGCACCATTATCAATGAGTTAATCATTTACAATCATGTAAGCATCTATATAAAACAACAAAGACATGTAGTGAAGGTGTTGGGTTCATAGCATTTAGCACCACCTCTTCGAGTGGGATTCAACCTATCTACCTTAATGTCCTATGTTTGATGTTCTCCCCAAGTCTCCAATTTTTAAAATCTACTCTCCAAAGCCTCCTCCAAGGTCCAAGAGTCCAATTTTGGCTTCCAACCTTCCAAGTCATCACTCACAAACAACACAATATAGTAACAACTTACTTGACATAGTCATACACAAGAAACATGAAATTCTCTCAAACATAAATGACCTGTAATGTCTTGTATTCTTTCACAAAATGTATGATATAATGACATTTTCATAACTTTACCACACAACTTTAATCAATTTGTCTCACTTTTTCATTTATCTTGTTGTTTGTCTTGCATTTCTTACTATTGAGAKATTTTCCTACAAAGCACTAGTAACAAGGGATAAAAGTTTTATGAATTTTCTCACACACAATTTCCATTGAAAATCTATGTATTTTCTCACACACAGAAAAATCACAAGGGATAAAAATTGATTTGTTTCTGAATAAGTCATATTCACCATTCTTTCGACTTATTGCATTTTTGAGGGAGAAAACCAAATACGGGATTCAAATTTTTCATATGACATGGCACAAGCTAATCTCCCTTGAATTTTCCAGGAGAATTCAGTAACAACTCAGTGCTTTGGAAATAGAGCCAAGAGAATTGATCC
>ML803301.1:454736-503826 GCA_009831015.1 Picea engelmannii
AAAACTACCCAATAACTCCCAAAAATGGAGTAAATACATTAAAAATGGCCTAATTACAATTAATAACCAAAAAGTTGGTTATAAACCCACTTTTAAAACTATAATATGGTTAAAAATCGGGCTTAGCCCCCTCCAGCCACACGTGCGCCCCCTTAAACGGTGGCCATGTGGCCACGCGCTAGCCCAAAGGCTAAGCGCGGGCCACCCCTCCTAGCTCCCGGTCTCATGACAAATACATAGGACCACATGCTATGTAAACCCCGTGTGCGCCGTTGTTACCATAGGTCCATGTCATATTACAAAGGACCACGGGCTGGGGCTAAGCCCCAGCCCGACCCCCCGCGTCAATATATAATATGTTAAATTCAAATAAATTTAACCCCATATACATAACAAGACATAACATATAGCGCGTTGGTTGTTCGAACTGTGTTAAAGCTTGGACGGAGGTGGAGGTCACCGGTTCAAATCCAGTCGATGACACAAAATTTTTATAATCAAACCATTAAACCAATACTGGGGTGCCACGTGGTAGCTCGTGATTGGGCCACGTGGCACCCAATCACTTGCCAATTAAACGCCACGTGTCAAAAAACGATTCGCTCAGAACCTACCAATAGATGACTGCCACGTCATGCCACATCACCTTGCCACGCCAGCCCTTCCGTATGGCTCTGTCACCTGCCACGTCATCCGAGCCACGTGTCACCCTTCTAGTGGTGACACGTGTCACCTCCGGATAGGTCCATTCGTACACCAAAATGTCCAAATCTGCCTGCCACGTGTCACTACCCAAGGTTTCCATGTATCGCCTATACAGACCTGCCACGTGTCGTCTGTATGGAGCTACCACGTCAGCCTCCGTACGGACTGTACGGACTGCACAGTCAACAATTTTTTTGCCTGTTTGACTTTTCGGACAGAATGCGATATCTTCTCCATACGGACTCCGTTTGACAAAATAAATATACCACCGGAATCAGGAAGACGAGACAGAAGCAATGGAACAGGTTTCATCGCATTCCGAGCACTTTAATTTTTGAGGATTTTTCAAGCCAGAAAAATCCACGAAATGCAACACCACTCTTTTATTGATTATAAGTAAATAACATGATTTACATTACATCGAGCCTGGATTAAAATACAACCACGATTTTCTGCTTGCGTGTCTGAAAACCACTACAAAATCGTCCTGAGGGTAAAATTCTGCATGTATGGGATGAGATTTTGTTTCACCCTTCCTGTGTGCTCACCCAACCTGGAATATTTCTCTCTATTCCACCTTCTACGATTTACTTACTTCGTGGTTCACCAACCCCTTCAAAATCACGCTCCATTTCTTTTTAAAACTCCTCCTCAACTCTGAAATGATTTTCCTTCCCTCCAAGAATGAACTGTTATCCAAACCGTCTCGCTGTCTTCCAGACCACTTCAACTTCCTTTCGGCCTCAGGTCATGCTTTTTCCTTTGGCCACGAGTTCTTTTACCTAATGGTAGCAGTGACTCATCATGAATGCATACCAACGTGGAAAAATCAAACGCGTGCAACCATAGTGTTGCAAATGAAGAAATGTTGTGGCACTTGTACGAGGGAGTTTCAACATGAGTTTCAACACAAGTTTCGGCATGACACTTGTAAAATTTTTCTATACGTGGCAGTTTCAGCACAAGTTTCAACATGAGCTTCAACACGAGTTTCAACATGAGTTTCAACATAGCAAGATTAGTTGCGGGAGTAATCAACAGTTCGAATTTACATCAATTGACTAAATAAAATGGGCCACTAACACAATCCTTCTTCGACTTATTTCCTATTTGCATAATGGAAATATTTTTGGGTGATGTGGATTTCCCGAGCCCAATGATGCTCCCGCATCAGTTTTCTTGATTAATATATATAATTCATCTATAGAAATCAATGCTTCTTTGTCTACCAGGGAGACACAAAGATTATATGCATTGAACAACTAGATTGATCAGTGTAAGTCAGAAGCAATATTCATCATGTACATCATGTGAATTATACCAAAAATGGAAATGTGACATTTGGGTGGTAAGAGTGGCTTTTGCGACACTGATAGTATATATATAAAAAAACAGGCGAAGTCACCCAAAATAAGATGCTATGTCTGATTTTTTCAATTTGAAATAATAATAACAACAACAACAACAATAATAATAACAATAACAATAACAATAATAATAATAATTTAGTTTTAAGATCATGGCCAAGCTAGACACCAAATTGGTGTATGGGACCCCCTTGTTTGTGGGACAAGGGACCCCCTCTACCCAAAGATGAGAGAGGTATACATACCCTACTCCCCTCTAGATTTGAACTTGTGACCTCTTAGGAGGAACACATGTTCTTAACCATTAGGCCCACTCAATCTTATCATTTTAATATTAGATTTATCATGGACCATATTTCTAGATGTAAAAGTTAACTTTGTGAATCAATCCTTTGGTTGTTGGTGGCCAATATATTAAGGGACCCATCTAATATTGTTGAAAAATTCTCTTTGGTTGTCGAAATCCAACAATATAGAAAGTTAGAGTTTCCATTGATCCTAAATTCTTATTGAATTTGGGTTGATTCAGAATTGGGAAAATCCCTCAAGAGCGTTGTTCCATGCACAAAACTTGGATCATGGTGAAACTTTGATCATGCTTGGAATTTTTGTCATATTCTGATCATATTTGTGATCGGAAAGAGGGTCGTTTTTCTACAATATTTAGTTTAGTCTTCTATTACACTCAATCATGCCTGAATACATGTGTATGGGCTAGAAATTTTCCATTTTGCTAAATCGTTTGTTTTTTACCCTCCCGGGAATGTTGCAACTTGTGCCCTTGAACTACTCTAGCACATGAGTTGCAATTTATGTTAAAACACAAATGGAACCTCTATTTTATGAAAGGTCTTCTCAATTGAAATCATCACCACATAATAACAACAATGGTGCACTACCCCATGCATCGTGTCACCACGAGATGTTGTAGCCTGACAATTTTGAGATTAAAAAATTTGCCTAATGAAACACTTCTCAAAAGTTGCATCAACATGTCAACTTTGTGAATCAAGACCCTGTTAGTTGTTGATGAGTGTACCAATACTAGTCATGAAAAGATATAGGTCAGTTTTCATTGTCAAGGATTTGATCCCTCTTAGTAGTTTATAAATCTAGGGTTAAGTGATAGCCTACGACTTCAAACCCATTGTACAAAGATACTAAACCGATATCTATTGGTGAATTTTCCTTTTGCTTCCTTGGATCGACTCTCAACTCATACAGGTGCAACTAGGCGCTAATCCTTTCTTCTCTCATATGACCAAACACCTAATCCACATGCTTGTCTTTTAAAAATTTATGTAGGCTTAATCCACGATTATATTCCAAAGTGAAAGCTTCAGCCTCCGTCGATTTACCTTTAAATGGATGGGTAAATTTCTTCCTTTTAATCAGAGTTGTATTTCAGAATTCAGAGTTGTATTTCTGATGAATGGTGGATCTGCTTCACAGATCTATCTCGATGGATGATCAAGATCCATCGTCAAACTCTTGTATTTAGAGTTGATTAGGAACTTAGACTTTGATGATCAATCCCGACGAACGGTGGATCTTTCTCGAAGATCCACTCCGATGGACAACTAGATTTCACTCTCGCAACTGTTACGTCGAGGTCAAATTTGAATTGAGACTCCGATGAAAAGGGTCCGAAACACACAACCACCTGCTTTCGAGGTCCGATAAGCAATTAATCAGGACCGTTGATCTTGTAGAGCTTTGCTCCCCGATTTAATCACAACCGTCGATTTTAATTCTTTTCAACTTCATAAATTCTTCATATGATCTCTGCAATCACAACCACTTGCACTTCTAATCCCAATTTACACATAGAATGTGACAAGTATACACATATGAGGATATAAAATTCATAAAACCTGATCTTTATTCGATAATCAAAGGACTAAAACATGTCAATAGTGTTCTGTTCCTTCATGGTCATATAGACCCCTTCAAACACACACACTCTCCACTCTGCACACTTGCTAACCTCTCTAATTATAGAAATAAATCATTATAAAAACATAAAGATCTCGGTTAGCTCTCAATCTAACAAAATCTCGAGGTATCTCACAAGCCCTAAATCTAGAATTTATGTTCCTAATTATCAGTAATAAAATCCATAATAATCTAACTATCAAACATAAGATAAGACATATGCTAAGACAGATGCTCCTGCTTCATTAAGATTGATCTAAGTTGATTTATATATATTTCACTAACTCGTTAAGATGGATGACTTAATAATATTATTACTATAATATATTATTTTTTATATGTTAAAAGTTGGTGTGATGTTAGCATTACACTCACTTTCTTGTGACAATCTGCCCCATAATGGGTCATAGAGAGAGAGAGAGAGAGAGAGAGAGAGAGAGAGAGAGAGAGAGAGAGAGAGAGAGAGTAATGGGTTAGCTTGAGCAATTGAGTGTTAATACTCAATGTCCCTGTCGGGTCAAGCATATTATAATCTATGACAATGATTCATTGATCCAGATTGAACCATTATCTTGTTTATCATCTATATTGATCCTTTTAGTGTGGAAAAAATTGGAGGAATTAGCTTGCAAGGCCATTTTAGTGGCAAGTTCTAGTTTGGAAAATTAGGGTCCAGAATATTCTAGGTACATTTTTGAGGCATCAAACGACATCTTTTGGTGCAAAACTCTTGTCAATCAGAGCTCGTATGAAAAAGTTATGCCTCCCGCAAGTTGACCTACCGTGTTGACCACCATGGTACGAGAGGATGTCACGTCATCCCCCATTATTCATGGATATGGGACTAACCACGTATGTAATTTCAAGACGATTCTAGAAGGTTCAAAACCATATCACAATTGAGGGTTGAGGAAGTCAAGAACCTACCCCTAGATGGTCTTTGAGCTATGTTAAATACCGGGCCACTAGGAGGAGAAGGGGTTCCATTATTTTGCATTGTATCTTGTTCCATAGCTGAGAAAAACATCCGAGAGTGGTATTTTGTGAGCATAATAGAGAAGGAGAGATTTTGTAGTAGCCATATAGGCCACAGATCAAAGGCAACTCCATAGAGAGTTCCTCTTTCTTTGTACTTGCACCATTTCTATAACAGAGAAAAGAGAGCAGAGCAACCTCACCTTCTAGTTGGGTTTTCTCCCGTATCAGGTTTCCTAGGTCATATCTTTTGTTTATTTGTGGATGGTTTGATTTTATTTTAGTGTTCTCTATTTTCTGTATTTTATCTATTTCACGCATAAGCAAAAAAACAATAACTAAATATTCTGGAGATCTAAAGGAAAAATAACCTTAATAGTAAATATTTTTAGTATTTTATTAGATCTATTGTGGCAAACTATTCCATTGAAATATCCACAATAGTTTATAGATCATTTACCCTAGTTACAACCCAACAATGATAATGTAGTCTCCAAAGGTTTCCCATGCATGGTTACATGGAATGTGTGTGTTGGCGGAGTGGGGGGAGGGTATTAACCTAGTCAGTTGCTCAATTGGTTTGAACAATTGTTTCAAGGTAGAGTTCATGAGTTCTCTAGTTCTTTTCCGATTGAATCATGTTGATTTACCAGCTGCCATTCTGGTTAGTGATTGAGTCACCCTCCATCCAAATATTCCAAGGAAGATGGGGGGATCCCACAAGGTTTTTCTTGGAAAAAAAATATTGGGGAATGTTGATTATAAATCTTTACAATGGTTCATTTGAACATTGTTGTGAATATAGTGACAAATTTGCGAGTTTGCCATTAATATTTCCTTAAGATTCCCTTAAAAACTCGACAAATTGATGATTTTTTTGTCATGAGTTGTTCTAAAACAACTTTTTTTTCTTTCAAATTGATCATTATTTTACTAGTTTCTTGGTAACGGTTCTTTTAGTAATATAATTAATTGTGACTATATGTATTTTCAAATTTATTTAATTTTTTCAAATATTCCAAAAAATTGTTTTTTCAAATCTCCTATTTTATTTTTGCCAGTGTAAGTAATTTAAGAAATTTTCCATAAGCTAAACTTTGCCCCATTTTATATACTTCAAGTTTTTTTTTTCGTCTTTCTAAAATTAAATATAGGAAATATAAATCAATGAAAAATTTATGTTTTTTAACAGTGATCAAACTGATAAATACAAAAGATGTTTCATTTCAAATAAAATTCAACCAACTACATCAAAATTTATATATTAAAAAAAACACCACCTCCCACATATTTCCTCCGCAACCATTCCCTTCTTAGATCTCCACATTTTGCATCCGACTCCCTTCCTCCTCCCCCAACATAATACTCTAAGGGGATGAACTCCTTAATTTCCCACCATAGTTTGACAATAACTCACACAATAAAGTGATAAGTCAATGTTTTGAACCAACAACTTGGTTTATCATTAGAACCAAAACCAAGAAGTTGGTTCATCATTAGAACAAAAGAAAGTGATAAGTCAATGTTTTGAACCAACAACTTGGTTTATCATTAGAACCAAAACCAAGAAGTTGGTTCATCATTAGAACAAAAGAGGTAGAGGAATAGGGAGGATACCATTTCTCCTCCCTAAAAAATAACTAATACAACTTACAACTCTTTTTCTTCTCCTTTACGAGAAAAGTGATGAGTTTTCTTTACTTTTAAAGTTTTATGTTGTATTTCATAATGGCTCACATGGAATATCGTAATGTTAAGTTATTATATTATTTTTGCAAAACAATGTTTTTTAGAGCATAAATTTTCTTTCTTATCGACAATTACAATAATTCTTGAAAATTGCATAACTCCTCATTTAATTTTGAGGATGGAAAATTGACATGTCTTTTTTATAAAATCAATTCAAATTTTAAGAAATAATAAGATGGGGATTTTTTTTAATGTATCTTTAAGGGAATATAGGAAGATTCTTCTAAATTCTCTTACTTTATGCTTGCAAAATTTCCATTGTAATCACAATAGTTTATTTAACTTAGCATTTATTAATGATATCTACTTGTAATTTAATTTTTAATTTATAAAAACAACTTTTAAAATTGCATCTAGTATATAATTTATCACTAACATGAGCTACATTTAAAATTTATCTTGTAAATACCTAAAAAGACCTAATACTTATAAGGTGAAAGAGCTCCATTAATTATAATGTATATGGAATCTCATTGTTCATTGCAACCCTACTACTCAAGCAAACATTGGAGAAAAACTCTTGACACAAAAGAGCAACGAAATTGGTGTTGGATAGCCATCAAATATATTTGCTAGTAACATTATCTCAAATGAAGAAGTATTAGCAGAAGAATACTTGTTTGAGTCTTCTTGAACACGAATGTAATGTTTTTGATATATTTAAAGTAATCAATGTAATTTTTGCACTCTCTTCTATAGAAATAAATGATTTTTCCATTATAGTTGTAATTTTAAAAAATTTTAAAATTTCAAACCCGCTTTTTTTACATGTAATTTTTTTCTATTCCACAAAATTTTAGTGTGTTTTCCAAAATAGTAGTTTGGCACATTAATTTTTTGTTTACATTAATCATTTGCAAAATACTTATTTTTTCTGTATTTTATTTTTTTTTTAAAGAAAAATGGGCATGTCCATTTTACCTTTTTCATGTATTTTTAGGGAATTTAGGAAAGATATACTTAGATTTTCTTTTAAAAAATCATTTTTCATGTGTTTTCAGGGAATTTAGGGAAGACTTCCTAAGCTTTTCATTATAATCATAAATTTGTTGATATACTCACATCAATTTTTTTGGCTAAGTTGCCATGCCATGGGGAGCATATCGATGTGATCAAAGTCACCTAGAGATTGCACCTACCTTCATTTATATTCACTCAAAGAGTTTCAAACTAGGGTATTCATGTTAATATAGGACTGATCACCTCGTTGCTTGTTTCTAGATCACAGTCACATGGACTTAAAACAATATATTAAAAAAATCTTGTAAATAAAGAGGTTTATGGTTATGATATCTATTATATTGACCCTAAGGACTTCTCATAAAGGGATTTGAAATAATTGAACCTTTCCTTTGCTATATCCTTAAATTTTATAGCCCTTTCTCCATTATACTTCTTGATCTCCCATATAGTATTATGGAATTTTGATGCAAAAACATTGAGGTCATTTTGACGATGTCAACTTAATGATACCAATGATGGCTATCAGAGGAGTGATGGACTTGTCTGAAGTAGAAATAGAATTCATAGTTAATGATTCTAGTGGGAAAGTGAAGGTGTGGACCATGCGATGGAAGAATGCACATAGCCAAAATGAAGATCTTTATGGAGTAGAACACCATAGGGGAAGAAGTGTGCTTTCTACAAAAGTAATGGGTGTTGGAACTAGTTTCTACAAAATGTGATAGTTGTTATAGAATGTGACAATGGCTACATAAGTGATTGTGGGCATTGGAACTTTATACCATGGATCATGCCAGATCACTCTTAGTTGTAGAACTCCCCAAGTCAATGTTGCAGAACCATGAGTGAGAGAAAACATAAATAGTCAAGAGGAAATTTGTCCACACATGTAGAAGTGAATTCAAAGGGCATGTTGAAGAAGGAACATACTAGTGAGAATAATTTGAAATGTTACATTATATAAGAGAAATTGTCGGGAAGAGTGATTGATATCAAGCTAGAGATGAAAAGGGAAAAACTGGAAACGAAAGGGCATGGGCATTGGTAGTTGAAGCAAGCACATGAACAAGCCATTTGGAAGCTAAAGGTGAACAACTTGATAAAGATGAATTTCATAAATGCAACATTCATGATGAAGATAAAAAAGGCTCAAATACAAGAGGAGATCTTGCAATGAATGAGACTGAGGTAATGGTTGAGGTTTCCATTACCTTTGGCCTAGCAACCAAATGAGTTTTTTAAATCGATATGTAGCCATCGATCCATTGTAAGTATTGTGAGAAATTGAATGAAATAATGAGAGAGAGATAGGATGAGTGTTGAATGGTGGTTTTTACCTTTGGGTTTCCACGTAAAATCCTTGCACAATGTGTGAATGAATGTCGTGGATGTTTGTGTTACATTATGCATTGTTGTAGATCTTATAGTTGTTGATTAGTTGATTGATGTTTTAGTGGAGAAGTGGACAAATGTTGTGTATTCGTGTCATATATATCTGTATGAATGTTATCCATGTATGAAGATGTTTCTAGGCCCAATAATTGTGCAGAGAGGGTCTATGTGAAGACCATGCATTGTAATTATAATTCTCTACATGTAGGTGCAATTGGGATGATTTAATACTCTGTGTAAGGTCTATTGTATTGCAATTGTAATCTTGTGTGAATGGTGTAGGATAATTTAGTGGAGGAACATTGTGGTTCCATAACCCATAGGTTGCGAATGAATTTATTACGAACATATTATTTATAATTAGGTTTAGTTATGCTCGAGCCCCTATTGTACAAATTAACTGTGTGAAGATTTATTTGCACTTAAAAAGAACAATTGTTTCACATGAAGGATGGGTTAGCGTAGACTTGTGTTCTATAACATTCAATTATTTAAGTCATAGAAGAGTAGATTGTGGTGGATGTGTAGCTTTTGTAGTCGTGACATTTGAAGGATTCATTCATTGTTGCATATGTTTCCAAAATTTGTGTTTCCTGGTATTTTATGTAGGTTAAATTCCAATGTGAATCACATTGATCTACAAGTGGTGGTGTTTATCCTCCCATGCCAAGTAATATCAGAGATTTACAAACAAAAATGTATGTGAATGTAGGTGATATCAATGGGGATGAGAATTTTCTCATGGGTAGAGAAATTGTTCTCTACCTGAGATATCATGTTATGCAATTCTAATTGGTAGAGGGGTCTTGACTCCCCTACATCAAGTAGTATCAAATCTATCTATAGCTTTGGGATGAAATGATTTGAAATAATATCTTAGTAGTTTCATCTCTAGGATGAGAAATATTGCAAAGCATCATATATAGTTACATCTTTGGAAGGAGAAGATTATAGTCGAAGAATGTAGAAGTTAAAGAAAAGAAAGATGCACAAGATAAAGAACATGATGTCAAAGAAAATAAATGAAGTCATTAAATAGAAAAGATTGAAACATGTGGTTTGAAGTTGTAGCGTGAATGTTGGCTATACGAGGGACACCCCACTGAAGCYGTTCCACATGAGAGGAATATATGACTCCATGTCATGGGAAAGTGCGCTCCTTGACCATAGAAGTAGGCTACAAGAGAAAATGCAATCAAAAGATTTCTTGGATTGGATACTTGGCTCATATGTTATGAGGAACATGTTGTTGTTTGTGTGATGGTGGCAGTGCATTGTATGGTGACTAGAGATTCAAAGTGGCACTAAATCCAAGAAGAAATGAGAATGAGTAGAGACACAAAGCTTATAACAATGGAAGATAGACATGTCAAATATGTGAAGCACATGTTGCATGTCTCAAATGTAGCAAATAAAACGAGGGAGTAAAGATCACATTCTTTGCTCTACCTTAATATAATATTCATTGGTTTGAAAGAAGAAGGAAATTTATAGTTGTAGATAAAGAGAATGTACTTGGTTGAGGAGATATGAATATCACTTGAATTGAATGCAATAGAAAGATGATGTATAAGAGTTCAATGATCTTGGAGAAGAGAAATTAAATTCACAAAGATTATAGAAATTGTAGTTTACAAAGGTTGCATAATTAGAATTTGAAGATGATGAAGATGCCTGGAGAGAAAGATTGAGTAGAAGAATATGCCACGAAGATGAGTGACTTGAGAGGAAGCATGAGCGATGTTGTGGAGTTGGAGATGGGTCAATTTATAGTCTTAGGGAAAGAAGAAGCTATTGAATATGTTGCTAACAATGAAAGAGAGAAGATTGTAAATTTGTTGGAGGAAGAAAGAGACGTTGTGGAAGAATGTTAGAAGGATCGAAGGCTTCTAAAAGGGAATGTACAGATTGGGTGTAAAGGTGTTTCTTGAAGAAGAGGAAGACTATTGAAGGTATGTCTAAGATGA
This sequence comes from Picea engelmannii, assembly GCA_009831015.1. Taxonomy (NCBI): domain Eukaryota; kingdom Viridiplantae; phylum Streptophyta; class Pinopsida; order Pinales; family Pinaceae; genus Picea; species Picea engelmannii. The sequence goes on from ML803301.1 coordinate 465,790, forward strand.
TTTTCATTTATGAAGAATGTGAATACATTAACAAAATTGTTGACTGAGGTAGTCAGTGTGTGGTTGTGGATCGAGTCGAGAAAAGTGTAACATGTGAATGTGTGACACCATGTTGTGTGGTTTCCATCATGAATTGTTGGGTGCACTGAAGGAAATTTGAATATTGCATGGAAAAGGGCAATGGAATGTATCTACAGGGACATGACTCAATTCGGTCGTGTGTGTGATGTACGGCTACCAAACACATAAGCAATTCTTGTGGTGGTGAAGAAAGAGAGATAGAGATAGTAGCAATACCAAAAGGTGTGTGGCTGTGGAAATGATATGGGTATTCCATATTTTCATGACAAGGGTACCATTGCTTTGTTGCAAATAGTTATGCAACAATGAACATGAAGATAACAATAGTTAGATAAAGAAAGAATATGTAGAAGGAAGATGATGCATTGTATTGCTTGTAGAGTTGACATATACAACAATGAAGAATGCAGAGTTGGTAAAGGCAATAGTGATGAAAATTGTATTGGGAAATTGGTGATTTGAAGAGTTTACTTCACAAAGATGATGGGAGGATTTCTCAATAACTTAGGAAGTCTAATGCAGGAGCATTGACATCATTTTGAAGATGCTATCTTGATGACATCGGTGATGGTCAATAGAGGCATGATGGACTTGTTTGAAGTAGAAATATAGTTCACAATTTATGGATTCTAGTGGACAAGTGAAGGTGTGGATCATGGGATGGTAGAATGCACATATCTAGAATGAAGAGCATTATGGAGTAGAACACCACAAGGGGAAAAGTGTGCTTTCTATGAAAGTAATGGGTATTGAAACTAGTTGTTGTAGCATGTGATAATTGCTGCAAAACATGATCATAATGGCTACATAAGTGGTTGTGGCCAACGGAAATTTATGCCATGGATCATGTGAGATCTCTCTTTGATATGGAACTTACCAAATCAATGCTATGGAACCATGAATGAGAGAAAATATAAATAGTCAAGAGGAACTTTGTCCACATGTTTAGAAGGGAATCCAAAGGGCATGGTGAAGAAGGAACACATTTTTAAGCATAATCTGAAAGGTCCCATTGTAGAAGATAAATCACTGGGAATAGTGACACTGCAAGGAGAACACCTTCTAGTTGAGGTTTTTAGTGTTATTGTAAGATATAGAAAAAATTTCAAAAAAACCTTCGCTACAACCTCCACTATTTGTAGCAGAGGCTTTAATAGATGTTCCATATAATTAATTTTTTTGGGTGGGCGAAGGTTATAGCGAAGGTTTTATTTTTCATTGCATGTATTATTAAAGTGCATTGATGTGCCCTTAATACAAAAGCATCGATGCATACAGATAAATTAAAAAGCACCAATGCTTTTATATATTGTGCACATTAGATTCACATTTTTGTTGTATGCAACATCGATGCTCTTATTATTGTTACACACGAGTTCTACATTGTTTTTGTATGCAACATTGATGCTTTCTAAGTCAGTTAATGCTCTGGTGTTGTTAAACGATATGTACGCCCCAGTGCTTGTATAATTTGTGTGTCCCAATGCATGTATTACTTTGTGCACCAAAGGGTAGCGAGATTTCAAATATTGGAGATGAGATGTCGACATTGTTCTTCATTACTAAGAACTTGTGAATATATTATGTTAAACACACCGGTGCATATATTATATTAAAAACATTGATGTGTATATTATATTTAAATCTCTTGTGTGTATTATAAACATGCACACCATAAAAATGTTGAAGTGATAAATATAATCGCACACTATATCGTTTAAGGAACAATGGATTTTATCAATATTTGGCATCGATGCTTAAGTATAATTAATAGGCATCGGTGCATATAAACCCTTAACATGCATTGATTTATATATTATGACACACACCGTTTAGTGAGTTCATAAGAATACAATGCATAGATATGTATATATTTTAATTAATTGTAATTTTTTACAAATTTTCAATTAATCATCTCAAAATCAAATATTTTTTTATAATAATATTGTTTTTTATATTTTTGTTATTGCATTTTGATATAATGATTGCATTAATGTGTTATCCAATGGATTACGTCTCTGTTATTTGTAACAATGTAAATCATCCACGTATTAATTAATCAACAACACAACATTTGACTATGCAATAAAATAAGAAACCCATTTTATTATATATGAATAAGAGACCTATGATCGTACAAAATGAGACAACTTAAAGGTCCACAATAATCAAGATACAAACAATATGTAATTGTTACACTTTCATAACATGTCCTTATGCAATTGGGACAATATGTTGAGTACATTCAACAAAATCCTTGATTTTCACAGACAAATATTCCAAAACATACAAATTGCAGTAACATTCAATTATATTGATTGTCATTTATCACTTGAGCTGTTATCATCGCTTGAGCTATGTGCATGCCTCATTTCATCATCACTTGTGGGCGATATTGTACTTTGGTTATTTAACCTAATTTTTTCTTGATCGACTTGTTTTTTTATGTTCATCCTCTTCACGTTCCATCTACAAACATAGACATAAAGTGTAATAAGTAAATTTACATTTATATATATTAGAATATACATGATTGCATAAATAAAAAGCGTACCATAGCAATGAGTTTTTCATAAACAATATCATTCTTTCGAAGCCATGATGTATGCCATCTCTCAAAATCTATTCAGTTGGTTACACTCCATAGTTTGTTTCTTGCATGTTTAATACACCATGGAAAAACACAGTCGATATAATTAATATAAATGTTTTTTATTGTTCTATTAATTATAAAATGAGGGAAGTTAAACAACATAACTACTTACAAGTTCTTGAATTAAACCTTGATACTTGAACATATACTCACAACCCAAACTTAACACAATTCGATCAATACTTTGGTTGTCTCTTCTTTGTATGTTAGCACCTATTAGAACACATCCATGGACAAGTGTAAATTAATTATTTAAATATGAAGATCACAACAAATATGAAATCTTAAGTAAGGCTGAAAATGTAAGTACTCACAAACTTTGCGATCAACCCTTTTCTTCCTTGTTATCATGTCTTATGTGTTGAATGGGTTCCATTTTTTTCCTTTTTGCAACAAAACAATTGAAAGTTAGTATTTCATGTGATAATTAAATTCAATGTACATAAAAGAATAAATCAGTGATTACATACCTCTGATGTGCATTGTTGTTGGAATTGCTCCTCATGCAATGCAATTATGTTCATTTATTTTACCATCTCCTTGTACACTTTTTTGGACATCTCTATGAGCATGTATTGGTTTTCCCATTGTTTATCCCTTGGAACGTTCATAATCTCCTTGAAAAAAGAAAAGCTAGGAATCATCAGATATAAAAATTATGTTTTTTACAACAAAATATATCGGTGTGTATAGTTAATAAGTACGGACTGATGAGTATAGTAAATAACTATGCACTGGTGTGTTACACATATGTATACACACCAATATATGATAATAGTGTTCTTGTGAAATCGAAAACATTTTACAAACTCTTGTATTCAGGTTATGATTCATAAATTAATAAACACACCAGTGAATAAGTATTGTTAATTACTCACTGTCGACTGCCGACGATTGGACAAATTTAAAACATAATGATTTCCATATAAAAAAAATACTACTTCCATTTTAGATTAAGTGATACTTTTTTTTCTTCTAATAACAAACACCAGTGCTCTTTGTCTGTAAAATGACACTAGGACATTTGGGTCAAATTTTAACGACGCGTTCGAAGCAATTGCCACTTTATATTGTCGAGAGAACGAAAAACATTAGACCCCCTCAAACATCATTTCACATGATGTCACTTTTTCGACGCCATAGATATAGTCTCTGTTGCGACGTTTTATGCAGACATGTGTCATCTCATATTTGACTGTCCAAACCCCATATAGTCGTCGCTATAACGACACTAGATAAATCAGAATTTTGACGTCCCATTTCGTTGGTCTCCACAACGTGGATTCCATGGGAGCGACGTTATGGACGTTGGAATATTGATGGATGTTAACGTTGGTGGAGAGACAACCAACTATATATCAATAACAAAGGGGCCATGGGAGCGACGTTATGGAATTCGGAAGACCGACAGATGGAAACATCGGTGGAGTGATAGTCAACTATATACCAACGACAAGGACGCCATGTGAGCGACGTTATGGATGTCGAAAGACTAACGGATGGAAACGTCGGTGGAGCAATGATCAACTATATACCAACGACAAGGACGCCATGTGAGGGACGTTAGGGACGTCAGAAGATCGACAAATGGCAACGTCGGTGGAGCGACGGTCAACTATATACCAACGACAAGGATGCCATGTGAGCGACGTTAGGTACGTCAGAAGACCGACACCCTGTAGGTGTTTTAAAAAATAAATAAATGAGCTCTTTCCCTTCAAAAAACCTATTAGAGCTTGTGTAAGCTAGAACCTAGGGCCAATCTCCTTAGGAACTTCCGTTGGGCCAAAGTCTTCAAAATCCACATCAATGGAGTTGTGTAGAGAAACTTACACTTCTTTAGAGGATCCAACAAGAGTATGACCAAGACTTAAGGAGAGAGACCTAACCGACCTCTAAATATCACCTTCAAGATTCAAGATCCTTAAGCTCAACCTCTTGTAGCTTTGTTCTACCTATGAAGAAGCACTTTCTATTTTCTTGTTCATAAGGGCTATCATTTTGACTTACTCTACTTGCATCTATAATAAGAACATGGAAATGATATTAGAGACTGTCTCAACAACATTGACTAAGAACCCTTCTTCAAATAAAACTTTACATCAAGTCTTCAAAATATGATAAGAGATGATCATATTAACAATAATCATATTGAATATCTTATCAACAGGGATTCCTAGACCTATAAGCCCTTCCTTCCAACTATTAGCCACTATAAAGGCATATAAATTTGATCTAGCTTTACACCAAATATCTTGAGTAATCTGATAGAACCAAAGCATGTGTAGTGTGATCTCCTTAACAGAACAAATAGGGACAGTTACCATCGCCTAAGTTATACTTTTTGAGTCTTGCACAAGAGGTTAAGCCTTCTTCTAGGATGCCCCATCTAAACACCTTCAACTTGTTGTGATAAGAGACTATTTTAAGCTCTATGAAGAGCGATTATCACTCTCTCTAGTAAAGAGAGATAGGCCATCTTGCACATTCAATTAGATAAATAAATCGAAGAATAAAATTTCCTTCTCAAGGTCGAGCATAATGCATCCCATGTAATAATGCATGTAAGAGTGTTTTTGGTAGCTTATTCTTTGATGACCCCCATATATATATTTATATAAGTTTGGTGAGAATACCACTATGCTTAGGCAATTTCGTTTAAATGGTTACTTGCAAGAAGGAGGATATTCTCTTCTATCATCTTTGGGAAGGTTTGCAAGTAGGAAACAAGGCTACAGATCCATGAATATAGAACATCTCTACACATTTGACCACCATATTTAGGTAATTAAATTTAGGTGTCTAAATAGAAAGTGTATCTAGAAGCCCTAGGTGTAAGTGTAAGGGATTCAGTGAAAATGTTGGCTTGTCCTTGGAGAATGATGAATATGTTGGGATCTTAGTCATTAGATGAGAAAGTGATATGTGTTAGGTTAAACTTATCCTAACACTATGAGGATCCATTGCATTAGATGCTATCAATGAGTGAAGTGTAGTGGAGATCCTAGGTCTGGATCTGGCTAGAGTTCATGCCAATTAAGGTGTTTGAGAGGTAAGGAGAGGGACATTGTAAAAAACATGTGGAAATATTTGAGGAGAGACATACAACACAAAGGGAAATATTTGGGTGAGGGAGCGGTCTTCACAAATTCCAGAAGATGACCTAATTTGGGTAGGCACTAAGCCTAAGGAACTAGAAGAAAAACTATACAGTAGAATAGATTGTTGGGTAGAGTGAATTGACAATAGAACCAAATATAGAAAATAGTTGGGGTGGAGGATGGACCTCAAGAGAAACCAAAACCTGAGATCTTTGAGCATAGAAAATAAGAATAGTATGCGTGGGGTGGGAGAGAGACCTCTAGAGAACACAAAAAATGAGACATATGAGTCTAGAAAAGAGGAATAGCTTGTGTGGGTGGGAGAGAGACCTCCAGAGAACCCAACATCCAAGAAAAAAGGAGTATGACAAGATATTACTACTCTGACACCAAATGATAAAGAATAATATACAAAAGAATACAATAATCAAGATAAACACAAATTGTTGGAGTTGATATGAAGAAAAGACAAGATGTAACCATGAAAACCCATCAATTAGAATAACTAAAGTCAGATAGATTAGTTTGATTGATGAGGAAAATGCCCTTATTATAGGCTTACATAGCTCTCTAAGTAAAAATCCTATTCTAAGGACACACTCCATTCAAAATTGGGAAATTAATATTATATGAACATGTACACATCTTAAAGTTGGAAAGAGATGCTCTAAATAACTATCCAACTAACACAACAATATATTACTTAATAAATGCAAGAAGATCTTAGAATGTTGTGTCCCAAGGGAGGAGTGGCCCTTATTATCCAAGTTGTAGGGTTGAGTGATATGGCTCACTAAGTGTGCATGGCTTCCTTGTGCATTTATCTAAGAGTGTCCTTGTTTCATCTAATTTCTCCATGGACAATGGGTTTCTCCTCCATCACTTCTAGTTAACAAGAAAACTAAGAAAATATTATAAGCCATTTATCCTTTTAATCAAAGAGTTAGGACATCAAGCATCTATAAAATATTTGAAAAATAAATAAAATAGGTGATTGAGAAACCATAATGGCTCCTATCATAACTGTGTATTATCAATTTCGTCCACCATTTTTTCAAATGATAGAAGTCAACAATTAGTTCTTAGAAGTCAGACAATACAATCTAGATAACATGGAATTGATTATTTTCCATTGACCATATGGATTTGATTATTTTCAATTCACCATTGAATATTACTAATCAATATGACATTCAATACATATTATAGAAAACATAATAACCATTAATATACAATATATTAAAATTTTGAATGTGTTTGTGTTGGGATGGAAGAGTAGGAGAATAAGGAAGAAAAATATATAGATGGAMAWAAATCTATAGCAAGGTGATAAAAGTTAAAGYGAGTCCAYTGGATAATTTTTTTTWATGAATGGACATGATACARGGTTAGCCATCCACTTCATATGAGTCATGGAAGTTATGATAAGAACATTAATGATTTTCTTATATTACAATTCTTATGACAGTTGCATACAAAATGATTCAATGATCACCTTAATTATTTGCTTGTTTTTGGAATGATGGAGACCTAATATCACTGGAAAAGTCTAATACGATCAATATTGTGACAATGGAATGTAGTTCATAAAGAACATGACAATTGAATTCAATTGAATAATTTCTAGTCTTTTTGAACATGCATCATTTTTTCAAATTCTTTAGAATAAGTATGTTTAAATTTTAAATAAACAAAAACCTCCATAAAACTACATCAAATCAATATTCATGTGGCTACGTAGATGTTATAAAGAATCATACTACAATTTTCAATTTTCCACAGACATTGATTGTGGAACTCTACCTTGTTTAGGTTTGGGACTTGTGCCAAATGATGATGCAAGAGGAATTGTTGGTCTTAACTAATGCACAAATACATGACGCACTTCACAAGGAATCATGTAGGCACACATAGTTTGAAATCATGGTGCTCATAACTAAATCCTTGGAATTTTGAAGGTCACTACCCAAATACCATTTTATCATATTACTTTGAAAAATTTATTTGACACAAATTTCTCAAAATTAGTAAACAATCCAATTCCCTATAGGATTTTAGATAATCCCTATCGAAATTCCAAATAAACTTTGCACAGAGTTTCACTATTAATAACACTTGTGGATCAATTGTTTCCTCTTCACCCTCTAAATATCACCTTCAAGATTCAATATCCTTAAGCTCAACCTCTTGTAACTTTGTTCTACCTATGAAGAAGGAGACGAAAAAAACACCCCCACTCCATTCAATTTCATTCACCATTCAATGCATAAAGAGGGTTTCATGTCTCTAATTATGAACACTTTGATTAAGTTTGATGAATCTCTAAGGGAATCAACTATGAAACAATTCACTAACAACGTAAAAATAATTAAAAAGGTTGTCTCTTAATGGTCCAAAAAGAAGTTGACAAAAGATAGGTTGGAACTCCTAGAAACTGAGGAGGACAATTCATTTATCTATATCAATAATCAATTTGGTGTATTCTTAGATGTAAAACTTAAAACATTGAAGCAATTTGAAGATACAATAAAATATTTTTTGAATAAAGGAGAAGCATCCTTGAGGTTGAAAAGTAGAGGATTTAGCTAGAAGAAGGTGATAGCAATACAAAATTCTTTTAGAGCCATGAAAATTATTAGAAAAATGTGAGTTCCATGTGGGAAATGATGATTCCAAGTGAGGAAAAGATTATAAATTTCAAGGATATCATAGGTGGTGGGAGACAACACTTTCAAAGGTTTTTTTTCTGAGCATCTGGAGTCAAACATTGAGGATTTGATGAAGGTTATTAGGCTTTTTCCTAGAAAGATAGGCGAGGGTATGAATGCAAACTTGGAGGATGGAGTTTTAAAGGAGGAACTCAAATAGATTCTTTCTTCCTCTTGATATTCTTGAATCCTTGGGCCTAAAGGTTGGATGTTTGAGTTCTTACTTGGTTTCTTCAATTTTTTGGAGGAGAAACTCCTTAGGGTTATTGAGGAGTCTATATCTTTGGAAACTCTTAGGCACCCTCAACTCCACATTTGTTTCTCTAATTCCAAAATTCCTCCTTTGATGACTTTGGACCTATTTGTATATGTAACCAAATCTACAAGACAATCATGAAGGCCATTATAACCATGCCCAAGAGGATTATCTCCAAGTCATCACTAAAGAGAAATTTGGCTTCTTGCTCAACAGAGAAATCCATGATGTAGTAGGCATGACGAAGGAGGGGATCCACACAATAAAATCTTCTAATTCCCCAATGATTGTGATGAAAATTGACCTATCAAAAGTTTATGACAAGGTAAATTGGATATATTTGAGACTTTTGCTATTGCAAATAGGTATGGATTTACAATTTGTAAATTAGATCATGCTCTTTATCTCCTCATTGTTTTTTCTATTTTGATCAATGGTTCCCCTTCATATTTTTATGTGCCTCTAGAGGGATTTGGTAAGGCGGCTGCCTGTTTCCCTTATTTTTCCTACTTGTAGCTGAAGGCTCGAGAAAAATGATCTCAAAAGAAAAGAGGGAAGGCAATATGAGGGGCCTAAAGATTTCTAACTTCCCTGACTCTCTCTCACTCACCTTTCCTAGGATGATATTTTTCTATTATGTTTTTGTTGTTTGAGAGTAATTTCCAATCCAAAGTCAATTCTTGAGACCTTTTACAATGCAACATGAATGGATATTAACATGAAAAAGTCTTCCTATTTGTTCATCTCTTTAGATGAAGAAGTGAAAAGACAAATTTTCAATTTGTTCTCCATGACGTAGTGTTATGTGGATGAATGTGTCAAATATTTGAGGTTTTTAATCAATCCAAACAATTACAATTTCAAGGCTTGGACGTGGGTTTATGAAATAATAGAAGTAAGAATCTCAAAATGGTGCCATAGATTCCTCTTTAGAGGAAAAAATACTATATGTTAGTTATATTTTATCCACTACCAATTATCATTTCTTATATGTGCACAATAAATGATAATTATCATTTATTGTATTTGCATGAGAATTTAAAAAAATTTCATTATTATTTTTAACTCTCACCTTTTAACTCTATATTAACCTAGCTTACATGGAAAACATAATTAATGGAGAAATATAGATATATCTTCACTAGATACACCTCTAACTTAGTGTGATGTGGCATAAGGTTTTATTATTTTATATTTTCCTTAGGAGGACCATTTTAGGCCAAAATTTCCTCTAATGCAAGAAAGAGCAATGTACAAAAACATGATGAACATATTCTAAGGAAGACTTACAAAAGATACACCACCTTGGGCCCAACAATTTCTTTTTTGATTTTAGGGAACTATCCATCTTCCAAATTGTTTTCCACCACCAAGCTCTTTCATTGCTCACTAATTCATCCATCTTTAACTTATAACTAGATTTGGTTGTCAAGATGCTTGTATCTTTGTTCTTTGTCCATTTTACTTCATCATGTTGATTTATGAGGCTCATAGCTCAATGCTTTATCTGAGATATGTAAAGAGACCATTCATTAGCTAAATCCCTAGATAAACCAACATCTCTTACAAAGAGATAGTTTTGGCCCAACCTAATCTTGGACAAGCGACATCACACAATTTGTGGAGACCTAAATTGTGGAGATTTTCTAGAAAGGAAGAATGTTATAACCCTAAATTTCTCTACACATGCATACATGGCCTTGGCACTCTTGCTTGCATTTTTTGCCAAAGCAGTGTTGAGTTACTTTTCTTAAAAAGCCAATTTTTTGAAGATATACGTGCCCTGCACCATTACTACCCATGTACATACACTTGTTGCACCACTACATCTCGCATACATACTCATGCCGCACCATTACAACCCGCATATACTTGCAAAAGTTGCAAAAAATAAAAAGTTGCAAGGAATTTGTTGAGATTACGGGATATTGGGTAGTTTCCCAACTAATCCACTTGCTATAGCCCATCACCCAACCGAATAACCATCCTTTTGTCATATAATAGGAGGTGTTGGGGTCTCATTTCAAATCTAATCATAAGAATAGTGAAACTTTGCCCGATTTCACTTCCCCTCCTTGCCCAGGATGATTCTGCCTTTTGTGAGAATTGCCTCAACACTCCCTCATTAGCCCCTTTTTCCTCCATCAGAACCCATTGACTTCCCAAGAAGATATCATAAGGTTGAGAGGAGAGGTTCATACAAGATGCACTTGGATCTTGGTGAAGAGGAGCCCGGACCAGGTTCGCGGAATGGTAGCCGAATTTGATTGTAAAGGTATAATCATTGTGTTATTAATAAAAGCATTACATTTTCCCGTCCCAAATGATGGTGTCTTGAATACTTTTATTGGTTTATGTTTGACATTCTAACATCTAACCCTAGCTTATATATAGAATAACATGCTTGTAGTTTTTTGTTTGTCAATCTTTGGATGCAGTTCAGCCCTGGGAGGAGGCGTGCAGTCAGTGGAACTTCTAAGCACGAGGAGGTCATCACCAGACGTGGGATTAGAGGTATAGTTACCTGATCTCCTTTTTCTTTCTTTCTTCATATTATTTTTGGTATGTTTGGGGTAGTATAGAGAATTAATTGACTTTTAGATGGTTAATAGAGCTTCCTACATTCTGAACCTTGGTGTATATAAAGGGGGGTTTTCTCGCTAACAAAGAAGAAAGCCTATAATTCCCCAGTACACTAACACAAGGATATTCCTCGAGCCTCACCTTATTGTCTATGCCCATTTCCCATGTTATCCATTTTTCTACTAGAGGGACAAATTTTAGCAACGCTCTGCAAACATTTGAGATGCCTTTTGTTTCTTTATACTCTAATCTAAGCCAAACCTAGACTAAAGTTCCACCTAAGTATTTAAATCTCATCACCTTACTCCACAACCCATTATTGAAAAACATCCTCCAAATGCCTTTTGCAGCTAATACTTGGCCAAACACATAGATATTCTTTAAGCTCCCATCCACCATATTCTTCAGGCTTTGTAATTCTAGACCACTTTACCAATGGAATACCTTCAGTTAGTTTCATCCTAGTCCATAGAAAATTGAAGAATCTTTTTCTTATTTCATCTAGAATACCTTTCAATATATGTGCAATGGACTGCCAATAGACGAGGATACTTTCCAAAACCGTTTTAATTATAACTAGTATCCCTCCTTGAAATTTATATCATCTTAAATTCATTATGTTGCACAACTATTTTTTAATATCTAATAATAAATTTTGATTTAAATAATATATTAAAATTTACTTAAAAACAATTTAAAAATCTAATTTAAATAATGATGTAAATAAAATAATATTTCCTTATTATTATTATCACTTTTGTTATTATAATAAAATCACCACACATATAATATATCACTATATAAACATATCATTATATAAACATATCATTATAATGAAATAATTTTTCATAATCATAAGAAAAACTTACCTTATTAAAATATATTTTTAACCATAATCAAATTTTAGTTATTCTAAAATCATTACAATGAAAGATATCACTATAATGTAACATTTATTTATAATCATAATAAAAACTTGCCTTATTAAAATATTTTTTTAACTATAACCAAATTTTAGCTATTCTATAATTCTCAATAACTAAATTTATTCTAATTTTTTGAATTTGTTTGTAATTACCATATAAACCTGTATCGACCCCGTCATTACGACAACATACGATGCATAACAAGTGCTATTTTTTTTTCTTTTTTTTTAAGGAGGGAAGTAACAACAACAATAGTTAATCAATGCAACTCGATAATGAACACAATGCACGCAATCCAGACAACAGACATCATAGCGACCCAACATACTAGCACATCAAGCAACTGGATGCAACAAGCGAAAATTAATTAGACAAAATAAAAACGACTACCTGCCCATCTTACCCTGCAAGTTTAGGACCTCCAGGACACATAAACAACGCTCAAGCCCAGGTTCCCATCGATTTTGACCATTTAAGGTCTCAAGGCTGGGGACTGTTCTGAGGAACAAGGAGGTGTCTACATCCCACCAGACACATGCAAGATCACGCTTACTAAGCTAAAGACAACATCAATCAATCCAACACAACAACTTTGAATACCATTAACTGGAAGCTTCCCGGCAAGCGAGAGACAATCACAATAAAAGTTACAAAAAACAAGTACCACCATAAATAAAACAATCATCCACATCGGGAGGCGCATGATCCTAAGCTAGGTTTCATATGCGCTTATCGATCAACGTGCACAATGAACCAATCATAAAGGATCACGTCGCCACATTGCGACAAGTGTGCCAAGAACCCATGCGCAAAAAAAATACTTCTAAAACTTCAACCCAACATAAATTCCAATTGACACTGATATACAATATACGACACCGTTTGACGAAGGTGCTCTAAACAATCAAGCAATAAAGAATGGGTGACCATTCATTACAATTTAATTTGCGCAACGACTAGATGTATTTCATTAGCAAGTTATCATCATAAGGACTAAGTCAAAGCATGTTGTATCCAACTCAGTCAATGTTAAGGCATAAAACATCTCTTCTTATAAACACTCCTTCAACAATACACAGAAGAATCTTATAATTAAAAAAATCATTATTAACATTAATAATGATTTGTAACATGTGACCAGGCCTCCCTTTAAACACAACTCCTTAAACATCCTAAAGAAGGAAGCATATTATAATTAATTAAAATATTTAAAAATCAACTTAATGGAAAACTGTGACTATATATATTCATGTTCCAAACTATACATATATGTTTTACTCATCAAACATCTTAAAAGGAACACTCCAACTATATGTATACGTTCCTTGGGGTTTATGCTAAAATCGAATACTTAAGTTCATAAAGGTTCAAATTCCACCTAAAAAGTAATTGCCACAAGTAGTTTTAATGCTTGAGTAATTCATTCTGCTCTTAAAATCACTAGGTTTTCATTTCTGAACAGGGTTTTTAAAAAGGGAAGTGAATTTGTTGCTCTTAAATTCACTAGGTTTTCATTTCTGAATAGGGTTTTTAAAAAGGGAAGTGAATTTGTTTTCTTTCACACAGAGGCAAAGGTACCTAAATTTTGGCCCGACTCCCTAATCTAAGCAAGGTTTTGTATTTAAACAATATCTAAAATTGACTTCAGACGGAACCGACATTCGAAAAAGCTTTCAGACAGAAGGGAAATTATAAATTAACCTTCAGAATGAATTAGAAATCGAATAACTTCATACATAATCGAAATTTAAATTGAACCTTCAGATCAAAACTAAACCGGCTGTCTATATCACTGGACAAGTTTCTGGTGGTAAAATCCTCTGGCAAAGAAGCTAACCTTCACATTGCCAACAAAACTAAACTGGACGTTAACTGCAATGACAATCAGATAAGAGAGAGATATTTACTAACGGCCAAAAACTGGAGGAAGTCCAAGCTAGGTGTCGACTTCATCGATGATTCAAGGACGGGCGTAAGGACCTTGTATCCGTTGGGCAGAGTGCCAAGGTGGAGAGCTCCAGTCACTGGGCAGAAGGCGGTGCCGAGTCGCAAGCCACTAAAACCACTGAGGAAAAGACTAACAGGCGCAGAAGAATTTCTGTCGCGCTCAAACTCAGGAAACTGCACACTATGATAGGGAGGGACCCAAGGATCCATGCCTAGTGTCGAGCTCGGGTGCGGGCCAAGGAAAACAATGAAAAATGGAAATCGATTCACTAGGGATAGGCATAAGGCGCCCAGGGAGATCCTGCCAAACAGTACAGGTTTTAAGTAAATCCATCTTGAAGGAAGGTTGTAACAAAAACAATGGCTCCTTCCATGCCAAAAATGCCAGCCAACTAAGCTTGACACCGAGGAGATACCACAACATTAATTGAAATCAGGAAACCCGTGGGCTGGAGCGGTTCTATCAAGAGTTTCAGGTTTTTCGATTTCTTTCAGCAGTCCCGTGGGCTGGAGCGGTTCTATCAAGAGTTTTTCTCTTAATAATAGATTCACGAAGGGGATGGAAGGAGACACAAGACAACGCTACTCAAGCTGACAACTAGGAGAAAACAGTTCACAAAAACAAAGGAATCATGTCCCAAACCTCAACAACTAAGGGGAAGCAGGTTTAACATAAATTGGGCAGAAAGAAAAAAAAAAAAAAACCAAATATACTACTAAAAGGAAGGGCTAAAAGACAAAATAAATTTAAAGGGCCTGACTCGAATTCATGCATTACCTTAAAAAAACAAATAGGAGTTGGAACTGAAATAAAAGATTAGTTTTAAATCTTTATTATGAACAAGGGAAATAAATTCAACTTGAGATGCATCGGTTGCCTTCTAAAAATACCCTTCAGTTTTAATATCTCTTAAAATCACAGATAAGTTAATTTAGCGGGGCGATGGAGACAAAATACAACATTCATCATTATTATTATTCAAGCATCGGAAATAAACGACAACATTCATCATTTTATTGTTCACATAGAGGAATTTTTTTAACTAAAATTCAAGAAAAATTTAAACACGCGTACCGAATCTGAAGGCAATGATCCCGTAGACACTATCCCGCGCGTGCACTTCATCCAGATCCTGCTTGTCTACCGATGAGACCTAACTGGTACCTCCCAACCAACGCTAGGGGTAATCTTCTTCCCCCTTAGCCCCTCAAGCCGCAAAGGGGCCATGCACACAATAACAGAGAATGATAGCTCCCAAATCGCCTCGCAAGGTCGAGCTACCACTCGTTACCCGAGATGGGTATCCCACCTCCCACAAGAGAAAATTCAGTCAAGATGAAATCCCAACAGCGTAACCTTACGCAAACCAGATGCGATCCATACTCCTCTTCCACCATCCTTTTTATAGATTTTTCAAGTGATTAGTTTCCCAAACCCTCATTAGATTCCTTTTTCATTTAATTAATTAGGAAAAACCTCACCCGTACACATGTCGCTCAATCCCCTAGTTGCACCAAAAAATCAATTTATTAATGAATTAAATTTTCCCGTTTCCCTCACCCACCTAAAAGCGTTCCTAAAAATGCTCCTCAGTGTCCCATTATTCCCTTACAATTCTTAAATGACTTACACCTTACTTAAATTGTAGTTGAATTCATAAATAGAAAGTTCCAAAGGTTAGATTCCTTGCTAAGTTAGACATTCCCCATTTTATTTAATTTTCCCCCTTTTTAACTAAGTTTGGAATTAACAAGTTTAGACAACCACACATTCACCCCCTTTTAATAATTAAACCTTCATTAAAATTTTTACTTTAATTAATAAATCTTGAAATTTCTTTACCCCCTTCTTGTTATATGTCTAATTAGTTTTTTTTTGGTTCAAAGGTTCTACTTAGACCTAGGTTTTAAATTCACTAGGCTTGGCGATAGTTCTTAAGGGAAAATTTGTTATTAAACTTTACTCATCACATCATTCATTTTAAGGCCAACCAGGTCCTAAGGAGGTATAGTTTTATAGTCACTAAGTTTATTAACTTACCATAGTTAAAATCGCGACATGACCTTCAGAACGCACTACGTGCTCCAAGGGTGCCACCTGCCTCTTAACTGAATTTGGTAGACGTCAAACCCCTGGAGTCAATACTCCATTAGGTGATCTTGTGGGAGACTAAGGGCCTCTAAGGAATAAGGACCCTGCCTTGTTGTACGCCCCTTAGAATCATCGTGAGCGACTATCATAGTCTTCCCTCATGACATTGTGGGTCTTCTCGAACTAGGTAATTGTTCTACAGTTCGAGCCATGACGAGAGTGCCAGTAGGTTGTGGCAGGGTTGCTGCCACACCTCTCCCTCAATGTATCTGGTTGTTGTGCATGGCCCCTTTACTCCAAATGTGGGTCTGGTAAGCAAGCTATCGTTAGCCTGCATCCATCAACGAAACATGTCAGCGATAACAATCAACATCATAATATCTAATCATATGTACATATGTCACATCAATAACATTCAAACCCTACAGTCCACTCCCTGACTCGATCCAAATTCCAAGGAGTTTCATCGATGTCTCGACATCCTCTCACGTCCAGAGTCCTACACACTGAGGAGAACCCAGTCAATAGCACCTAACGATGTAAATACAAAAAAAATAACATATCATCAAATCCACAATATCTCATAATCATAATCAAAACAACCAATAGTATAATGACCCGGATCACTTGCACACAAGATTCCTCAAAGAATAAGTCTGCTCAGTGCATGCAAGAGAGGGATGTTACATACACCCCCTCTTGTTTTAAACTTCGTCTGAAAGTTTCACAGTATGCAAGTGCTGAAATAAAGTGTATCACAGTATCATATGCCTATCTATCAAACAAAAATGGAAACTGCTGATGCATATCATATGCGTCCTCCCAGGTCGTCGAGTGCAGACTATAGTTGTACCACTGGACCTTGACCTAATCTATTGTTCGACGTCATAGCTATCGAATGCGATGGTCCAAGATGCGGATTGGCTCTGCCATGAGCGCACCTTCATCCGATGCCTAGAAGGAACTCATGTCAATAACATGTGTAGGATCACTAACATAATGTCTCAAAATAGATACGTGAAAAACATCGTGCATATGCCTCAAAGAATCAGGCAAGGCTAGTTGATAGGCCACGAGCTCCTTCTTTTCCATGATGTCGAAGGGTCCCATGAACCTAGGAGAGAGTTTAAAACCCTTTCCAAACTTGATCTAACTCTTATTTAGTTTCACCCGCAAGAAGACTCGATCACCAACTTCATAACTACGATCGACATGATGTGCATCGACATAACTCTTCTGCCAATCCCACGCTTCCTTGATCCTTTGTCTTATTGTTTGCATTTGATATTCCATTTCTTGGATTGCTTTTGGTCCCACTAGGACCCTATCCTCAATTTGATCCCAACTCAAAGGCATCCGACACAGTCACCCGTAAAGAAACTCGAAAGGCGCCATCTTAACAGTGCTTTGAGAATTGTTGTTATATGCAAATTCTACCAGTGACAATAATTCTTCCCAACGCTTATGTTGGTCCATCACGTACATATGCAACATATCCTCCAAGATTTGGTTTGTTCATTTGGTCTTCCCGTGTGTGTCTAGGTGATACGCGGTACTAAAGTTAAGTTGGGTTCCCAAGGCCTCTTGGAAACTAGTCCAAAATCGTCCTGTAAACACCGATCCTCTATCAGATATAATCCTCTCAGGCACGCCATGAAACCTCACAATCTCAATGATGAAAAATCTAGCTATGTTAAGTGCCTGATACGTCATATGCACAGGAATAAAATGATCACTCTTTGTGAGAGTGTCAACTACCACAAAAATCGAGTTGTGTCTCCTTGCCATCAGTGACAATCCAACAATGAAATCCATCGAAATGACCGCCCATTTTGATTCCGGAATAGCGTGTGGTTGTAGTAATCCTATTGGATGTCTATGTTCATCCTTCACCTATTGACATTCTAGAAATCTTACCACGTAGTTGACTGTGTTTGCCTTCATTCCTTTCCAGAATAATAAGTGTTTAAGGTCTGCCCTCATCTTTGTGACTCTAGGATGAGCCATGTACACTGATCTATGAGCCTCGTTTAGGATCAAACTCCTCATCTCATTGTTGGGCAGTATGTAAATTCGACCTTCAAATCTCAATAATCCATCGTTGTCCATAGTAAATCCCTCAAATTTTGGTACCATCATTGTGTTTTGTCCAATAAAATTCTTGACCTCTTTGTACTAACCATTGTCGCATTGTAACATTAGAATATTTTCACGTAGATTTCTCTAAAGAGGCATCACCGAAAATATGCATGGTCTTCGACTCAATGCATCAACCACTATGTTCATTGTTCCTTTTATGTAAGTAATCTTAAAATCGTACTCGCTAAGCAATTCTGACCAACGCCGTTGTCGTGCGTTCAAGTCGCTTTGCATAAAGATGTGTTGTAGACCACAATGGTCCATTTTTAGTTCAAATTTTCGTCCAATAAGGTAGTGTCTCCAAACTCTCAAGGCATAAACAATGGCTAACAACTCCAAATCGTTCTTTGCATAGTTCTCCTCATGCCTTCTCAACTTTCTCGAGATGTAAGCGATCACTCGACCGTCTTGCCTCAAGACTCCGCCTAAGCCTTCCTTGGATGCATCGATGCATACCAAGAAGTCCTCATCCATGTTAGGGACGTTTAGTATCAGTGTTTTCATCAACATCTCCTTGAGCCTCTGAAATGTTTCCGTGCATTTCTCGGTCCAAACAAACTTCTTGTTCTTCTTCTACAATTCCGTAATCAAATTTTCTATCTTCGAAAAAACCTCAACGAACCGTCGATAATATCCTACTAAACCCATTAATATACACACTTCTGGGACATTCATCGGTGAAGGCCATTCCATAATAGCCTCGACCTTTGCTAGATCCACAATGATACCTTCGCTGGAGATGACATGCCCTAAGTAATGAATCTTCAATTGATAAAACGAGCATTTAGACAATTTCCCAAACAATTTGTTCTCTCGTAGACACTATAGCACCAAGCGCAAGTTCTCGTCAAGCTCCTCCATCGTCCGAGAATATATCAAAATATTGTCAATGAATACTTGGACAAACTTGTCCAAGTATTCATGAAACACCCCCTTCATCAAACTCATAAATACCCCAGGGGAGTTTGTCAATACAAAAGGTAAAACCATAAACTCATAATATCCAAACCTCGTCTTAAAGGTGGTCTTAGGGATGTCTTCCTTCATGATCCATAACTGGTGATACCCTAATCTCAAGTCGATCTTTGAAAACACCATCGGGCCTTTCATCTGATCAAACAAATCATCAATCCTTGGCAACATATATTGATTCTTGATCGTTGCCTTGTTCAATTGATGATAATCAATACAGAGTCTCCATGACCCATCCTTCTTCCGTATGAAGATAACAGGTGCATGCCACGATGACACACTTGGACGTATAAGTCCTAGGTCCAACAACTCCTTCAGTTTCATTTTCAACTCGTGTAACTCCGGGGTCGACATCCGTTAAGGTGTTCTTTCTATTGGTTCAGTTCCCATTTTTAGGTCGATGGTAAATTCCAATTCCCTCTCTAGCGGCATCCCAAGTAACTCCTCAGGGAAGACGTCCGCAAACTCTTGCACCACTAGAAGGTTTTCTAGACCTTCCACTACTCCCTTCTCATTTAACACAAGGATTGCATAAATATTACATCCCTTGTGCATGCTCTTCTGTAGCTGCAAGGAAGAGATGAACCTCAGGGAGACTGCCTAGTTTTGACCTACAATCACGCGTCTTTGTCGCTCGTCATCGACCAAGATCAACCGTTTCGTCTTACAGTTGAGTATTGCCTCATGCGATTCCAACCATTCCATATTGATCATTACATCATAAGACCCTAAGATCGTGACATATAGGTTGGCCCTTGTGAAAAAATCTCCCAGAATAAGGCTACAGCCCGTAACCTTCCCTCCAACCTTCTGTTTGGCTCTCGAAGCCATTTCTAC
This sequence comes from Picea engelmannii, assembly GCA_009831015.1. Taxonomy (NCBI): domain Eukaryota; kingdom Viridiplantae; phylum Streptophyta; class Pinopsida; order Pinales; family Pinaceae; genus Picea; species Picea engelmannii. The sequence continues at coordinate 486,085 of ML803301.1, forward strand.
AAAGCTAAACTTGTCATGTTCGACTGCCTTTACCTTAATTATTTTTAGCGCTCCACTAGAAATAAAACTCTTTGTAGCACCTAGATCTATCAAAATACTAAGGGTCTGGTCAGCGATGGTACCTGATGTGTCGAGCACAATCGACTGGTGCTTTGCTTGGCGGTTATTCACCGCTACATGAATCCGATGGGTCTTGCTCGATTCTCCCACGGTAGTGGGTCCGGCTGATCTAGATGCTCTGGTCCTCTCCACTGGGCAGTCATGCTGGTAATGTGGCTCTCCACATGTCCAACACCCTTTCTTTGGTCTAGTACTCATGGTACCCGAAGTAGAAGTTGACGGTCCACTGACCTGGAACCCTGATTTGTTCTACTGAACATGCCTAAACTGTTGTTGCTGAGGTTGACGCTGCTATAGGTACTGTGGTCCTCTGTAAGGAGTTCACTACTGAGGCATCGGTCACCATGGTGTAGTGTATGTGGATCCTCTCTGAGTGCCTCAAAATCCTGGTGAATGTCTAGCTGGTTTTTGATGTTGCAATGCACTAGATGACACATGTCCCACTGGTCTTGTGGGAGTCTTGCTTTGACCCCCACCGATAAGCTCCTCCTCTGCTATGAGGTCCTTCTGGACAACATCATGCAAGGTTTGAGGCATCAAAATCCTCACCTTTGCACGAATGTTAACATTAAGGCCGAACACGAACTTGTTGACCTTAAGTTTCTTGGCATTCAGGTGCGGAGCATACCGAAGAAGCTCCATGAAATGAGCCTCATACTCATGCACCACACGACCGCCCTATCACAAGGCATTGAACTCATTGAGATGATACTCAATGAATTCCCTAGACAGATACCTCTCTTAGAACCATTCCTCGAATAGTTCCCATGACACGTCTTCGACTGCCATGTTCAATTGCGACATGAGCATCTTCCACCATAGAAGAGCACTCCCCTTCATTTGATATACCACCATGCAGACCTTCATGTTGGAGGTATAGTCACAAAGTGAAAAGCACATCGCCATATTCTCTAACCATGCCTCAGTGGTTGCACTGTCCGGGGCACCAAAGAACTTGGGAAGTTTGACCTTCTCAAGTTCGCGGTGAATGCTACCAATACTGACCAGAGCATGTGGTGGACCCTTAGGAGGTGTCAACACCCTGGCCTCATCTCTATCCAAACAACTAATCAATGCCTCAGACATCCTCTGAAAGGACTTCATTAACCCAACCATATCACCCAAAACTATCTGGTCCTGCCTGACAACCTATTCATCTCCCTGGGGGTTAGAACCCTCATGCGTGGATGCTACTGGGGGCATCACGCCTCCTCCCTTAGCACCCCGTCGTCTGCCTCCGTGGCGTCCTCTGACCATGATTACCTACATGCATACAAATCAATTTAATTAGTGACATTTTATAAACAATCATCTAATCAATGGAATCCATAGTGATCCCAAGTCTCGGGTCGAACGGACTCTGATACCATAGGTAGCAACCCTCGTCGTTACGACAACATACGATGCATAACAAGTGCTCATTTTTTTTTCTTTTTCTTTTTGTAAGCAGGGAAGTAACAACAACAACAGTCAATCAACGCAACTTGATGAGGAACACAATCCATGCAATCCAGACAACATACATCATAACGACCCAACATACTAGCACATCAAGCAATTGGATGCAACAAGCAAAAATCAATTAGAAAAAATAAAAATGACTACCCACCTATCCTACCCTGCAAGGTTAGGACCTCCAGGACACATAAGAAACGCTCAAGCCCAGGTTCCCATCGATTTTGACCATTTAAGGTCTCAAGGCTGACGACTGTTCTGAGGAACAAGGAGGTGTCTACATCCCACCTGACACACTCAAGATCATGCCTACTAAGATAAATACAACATCAATCAATCCAACACAACAACTTCGACAACTAGTAACTAGAACCTTCCTGACGAGCTAGAGACAATCACAATAAAAGTTACAAAAACAAGTACCACCATAAATACAACAATCATCATCCACATTGGGAGGCACACGATCCTAAGCTAGGTTTTATATGCGCTTATCGATCAACGTGCACAATGACCCAATCATAAGGGATCACATTGTCGCATTGTGACAAGTGCGCCAGAAACCCAGACACAAACAAAATACTTCTAAACCTTCAACCCAACATAAAATCCAATGTGCCTGAAATCTGATCGACACTGATATACAATATATGACGCCATTCGACAAAGACGCTCTAAACAATCAAGCAATAAAGCATGCAGGGTGACCATTCATTACAATTTAATTTGCACAACGACTAGATGTATTTAATTAGCAAGTTATCATCATAAGGACTAAGTCAAAGAATGTTGTATCCAACTCAATCAATGTTAAAGCATAAAACATCTCTTCCTATAAACACCCCTTCAACAGTACAAGGAGGAATCTTATAATTAAACAATTCATTATTAACATTAATAATGATTTCTAACATGTGACCAGGCCTCCCTTTAAACACAACCCCTTAAACATCATAAAGAATGAAGCATATTATAATTAATTAAAATATTTAAAAAGCAACTTAATGGAACACTCTGACTATATATATTCATGTTCCAAACTATACATATATGTTTTACTCATCAAGCATATTAAAAGGAACACTCCAACTACATATATATGTTCCTTGGGGTTTATGCTAAAATCCAATATTTAAGTTCATAAAGATTCAAATTCCACTTAAAAGGTAATGGCCACAAGTAACTTTAATGCTTGAGTAATTCATTATGCTCTTAAAATCACTAGGTTTTAATTTCTGAACAAGATTTTTAAAAAGGGAAGTGAATCTGTTTTCTTTCATACAGAGGCAAAGGTACCTAAATTTTGGCATGACTCCCTATCTAAGCAAGGTACCTAAATTTTAGACAAAATGGACATTCGAAAAAGCTTCCAGACAAAAGCGAAATTATAAATTAACCTTGAGACTGAATTAGAAATTGAATAACTTCATACAGAATCAAAATTTAAATTGAACCTTCAGATAAAAACTGAACCGGATGTCTATCTCACTGGACATGTTTCTAGTGGTAAAAGCCTCTGGCAAAGAAGCTAACCTTCATATTACCAACAAAACTAAACTGGACTGTTAATTGCAATGAAAATCGGATAAGAGAGAGAGATTTACTCATGGCCAAAAACTAGAGGAAGTCCAAGTCAGATGTTGACTTTGTCGAGGGTTAAGGGACTAGTGTAAGGACCTCGTATCCATTGGGAAGAGTGCCAAGGTGGAGAGCTCCAATCGCTAGGCAGAAGGTGGTGCCGAGTGGCAAGCCACTAAAACCGCTGAGGAAAAGATTGACAGGCGCAGAAGAATTTTTGTCTTGCTCAGACTCAAGCAACCACATACTATGACAGGGAGGGACCCAAGGATCGATTCCTAGTCTCAGGCTTGGGCACGTACCAAGGAAAACAATGAAAAATGGAAAGCAATTCACAAGGGCCACATAGAAGGTGCCCACAGAGATCCTGCCAATTAGTAAAGGTTTTAAGTAAATTCCTCTTGAAGGAAGCCTGTAACAAAAACAACGACTGCTTCCACGCCAAAAACACCAGCCAACTAAGCTCGACACTAGGGAGATACCACAACATTAATTGAAATCAGGAAACCAAAGCAAAGGGATAAACACGGGCGAAACTTGGAGGAGATAATCAATCAAGGTAGGTTATTGCTCGTGGATCATTACTGTCAAGGTTGGGACTCATGAATTTAGTCCTTTAGTTGGGGAGATCGATCTAACTAAGCTTCTCACTAGAGATCAGAGTTACTGTCATTCCAAACTCGAAGTATTGCTATAGGGTTTGGTTTTTCCATGAAACTCCCAAAAGGCACATCGATCCAGGGACAAGAGAATATGAAACGTGATGGCTATCTAAGTCCAAAATCCTACCTACTAAAACTGACATTACCTGAAGTGATTATCTGATGGTTTAACTAAACTCTTCGATGGGCCAATCCTAAAGTTTCAGGTTTCTCGATTTCTTTCAACAGTCCCGTGGGTTGGAGCGGTTCTATCAAGAGTTTTTCTCTTGATTCTAGATTCACGAAGGGGATGGAAGGAGACACAAGACAACACTACTCAAGCTGACAGCTAGGACAAAACAATTCAAAAAAACATAGGAATCATGTCCCAAACCTCAACAACTGAGGGGAAGCAGGTTTAACATAACTTGGGTAGAGAGAAAAAAAAACAAATATATACTACTAAAAGGAAGGGAGAAAAGACAAAATAAATTTAAAGGGCCCGGATCGACTTCATGCATTACCTTAAAACAACAAATAGGAGTTGGAACTAAAATAAAAGCTTAGTTTTAAAACTTTATTATGAACAAGGGAAATAGCTTCAACTTGAGATGCATCAGTTGCCTTCCRAAAATACCCTTCAGTTTTAATATCTCTTAAAATCACAGATAAGTTAAGTTAGCGGGGCGGTGAAGACAAACTGCAATATTCATCATTATTATTATTCAAGTACCAGAAATAAATGACAAGATTCATCATTTTATTGTTCACATACAAGAAAAAGTTTAACTAAAATTCAAGAAAAATTTAAACACGCATACTGAATCCAAAGGCGATGATCCCGTATACACTGTCCTGCCTGTTGACTCCATCCAGATCCCTCTTGTCGACCGATGAGACTTCACCGATACCTCCTATCCAATGCTAGGGGTACTCTTCTTCCCCCTGAGCCCCCCGAGCCACAAAGGGGTCATGCACACAATACCAGAGAATGCTAGTTCCCAGATCGCCTCGCAAGGTCGAACTTCCACTCATTACTTGAGCTGGGTATCCTAACTCCCACAAGAGAAAATTCAGTCAAGATGAAATCTTGATAGCGTAACCTTACGCAAAGTAGACATGATCCATACTCCTCCTTCGCTATCCTTTTTATAGAGTTTTTAGGTGATTAGTTTCCCAAACCCTAATTATGTTAATTTTTCATTTAATTAATTAGGAAAAACCTCCCTCGTACACATGTCGCTCGATCCCCTAGTTGCACCAGAAAATCAATTTATCAATGAATTAAATTTGCCTATTTCCCTCACCTGCCTAAAAGGTTCCTAAAAACACTCCTCGGTGTCCCATTATTCCCTTACAATTCTTAAATGACTTACGCCTTACTTAAATCCTAGTTGAGTTCATAAATAGAAAGTTCCAAAGGCTAGATTCCTTACTAAGTTAGACATTCCCCTTTTTCTTTAAGTCTTCTCCTTTTAAACTAAGTTCAAAATTAGCAAGTTTAGACAACCACCCATTTACCCCCTTTTAATAATTAAACGTTCATTAAATTTTTTTCTTTAATTAATAAAGCTTGAATTTTCTTTACCCCCTTCTTGTTATATGTCTAATTAGTTTTTTTTTTGTTTAGAGGTTCTACTTAGACCTAGGTTTTAAATTCACTAGGCTTGGCGATAGTTCTTAAGGGAAAATTTGTTATTAAACTTTACTCATCACATCATTCATTTTAAGGCCAACTAGGTCCTAAGGAGGTATAGTTTTCTAGTCACTAGGTTTATTAACTTACCATAGTTAAAATCACGATGTTTCCTTCAAGACACACTACATGCTCCAAGGGTACCACTCACCTCTTTCCGTTTTAATCGCACGACGTGCCCTTCAAAACGAACTACATGCTCCAAGGGTGCCACTCGCCTCTTGACTGAATTTGGTAGAGGTCAAACCCCTGGAGTCAATACTCCGTCAGGTGATCTCGTGGGAGACTAAGGGCCTCTAAGGAATAAGGACCCTACCTTATTGCACGCCCCTTAGAATCATCGTGATCGACTGTTACAGTTCTCCCTCACAACATCATGGGTCTTCTCGAACTAGGTAATTGTTAACCTATAGTTCGAGCCATTGTGGGAGTGCTAGTAGGCCGTGGCAGGGTTGCTGCCACACATCTCCCTCAATGTCTCTAGTTGTCGTGCGTGACCCTTTTACTCCAAATGCGGGTCTCATCGGCAAGCTATCGTCAACCTGCATCCATCAACAAAAGATATCAGCGATAACAATCAACATCATAGTATCTAATCATATGTACATATGTCACATCAACAACATTCAAACCCTACAGTCCACTCTCTGACTCGATCCAGAGTCCAAGGAGTTTCATTGATGCATATCTGACTTGATCCAGAGTCCAAGGAGTTTCATCGATGCCTCAACATCCTCTCATGTGTAGAGTCCTGCACACTCAAGAGAACCCAGTCAATAACACCTGTCGATGTAAATACAACAAAAATAACATATCATCAAATCCACAATATCTCATAATCATAATCAAAACAACTAATAGTATAATGACCTGGATCACTTGCACGCAAGTGTCCTCAAAGAATAAGTCCGCTCAGTGTGCGCAAGAGCGTGATGTTACAAAACCTAGCTAACTTAACTTATTTTGACGATTCTTCTTTCTTATTATATTTAATTTAAATGGTTTTATCATTTTATTATAAAATTTAGAGAAATTATTTATTTTCGCCGGTAGTCACAATGTTTCGCATATATTTTCTATTTACTTTTGGCTTAAGATAAATTGTTGGATCTTCATATTTGAGTGGTTAATTTTTTATAATTCGAGTGCCTCAAAGTATTTCAACACACTGGATCCATTTCTGCATTCAGAAATGCAATTTAAACAACATATATTTGTGATTTCGTATAGATTTATGTCAATGGGTTCCGACAAAAAGAGCCAAAAAATAGAACATTTAGACAATGCCTTTTCTTTTCATATGTTTATTTAAATTAAATTGAGTATTAATAATATAATTTAAACTCTGGTAAAATTTTATTTAATATTTGAGTTTATTTATGTATTTATGTTTTATTAAAACACAATTTGTAATATATGTTTTTCCTTTTTATTAAATTATAATGATAATATACTTATTGCAATTTATTAAAGTGCAATGATGAGATAGTTACTGCAATTTTATTGGATCTTCATTTATATTTTAATAATGACTTAAAAATTAATTTTTCTTTAGTATTTTAACAAAAAAATTCTATTATATTATTTTTAGCTCTTAGCTAGTAATTATAGGATAAAGTTAATAAGTTGACATGAATTTTGTTGGAAGTCATAATACTTTTTCCCCCAATGATTTTGGCACATTTTAAGATGACTATGATTGAAAAAATATTAGACAAAAAATTTTATTTTGTCCACTCATTAACTCATTCCAATTAAAAAGTAATTTTAATTATATTTTAAACCTATAGTATTCCAATTCTCATTTCTTTAAAATACATGCATTTTTTTTCTTAAATCAAAATATTATTTCTTCTCTTAAATAAATTAATAATATAAAATAATTTTCGTATTCCAAAATCACCCACTATAAAGTAATTATTATATATATATTTTTATTATGTGAAGGTAGTGGTATTTTTTTTGTAAATAAAAAATAGACTATATCACCTTATGCCATCGAAAGCAACATTTGTCAAAATATTACATCAAGGCTCGCCACTTGTTCTGCCACATGTGTGTAAACCAAAATAGGTGGCACTGTGCATGGACACTGTTGTGCATTGGTGGCACTGTGCATGGACACTACTGTGCATTGATGGCACTTTATATAGAAATAAAACATGCCTGAGAACTGTAAAAGATTGCCACCTATTCTGCCATGTACATGGAAACCAGAACATGCGGCCTACACTAGAGTTTCATGGCAATAAGAAAAAAAAATAGCTAAGACCAAAAAATTAACAATAGAAAATATAAACATGAGGAAAACCTAGTCTTTTGTCCTGGCTAACCGTGAAGGCATGAGGCTGGAAACAAGTCGGGAAACGAATCTTTGCGGGATTTCTTGATAGGGAATCAAATAGGAAATCCATGTGTTTGCTGAGGAGGCTTTGGTTATACATCTGCTCAGCTAGGTCCCTCCTCATTTTGAAAATGAGGGCTAGGTGCTCCTCCATAAGCCTGCACGATCTGGGCGAGGCATGGTTGTCGAGGACCTATTGCACTGATGCCTTGGGTGAGTCATGTCCTTCTCTCTCATGCCATTATTCACCCCAATTGATATTTGGTTATGCCGTGTTGGGATCAATGGAGTTTTTGTAGCAATCCAACAACTGTGGAGGAAAATCCTCCTCTACCAGATAACCTGTCATGACCAACTCCTCGGTGCCTTCTTATGTCATTTGTTCATCGCCAACATCCTACAAGTCATGAAGAATCTCCTCCTAACGAGGAATAATTTCCTCCTCCACTATGCAACCTCCGTAATTGGGCTCTGGGATAGGTGACTGAGACTCTGCCTAGGTTTCCATGTCCCAATTCTGATCAAAGTGGGGAGAAAGGGTTGGGTTGCTTCTTGGAAAGGAATGGAGAGCCACAGGTCCAGTGCGTTGGTTCCTGTTGAATTGGCTATAGTAGGTCGGCCCACGCTTGGGCTTGCCTCTCTCACGGGGCATAACAAAACCAAGCCTGAGGGTATAAGAGTGCACAATGGAGAGGCCGTTGAAGCTAGCTAGGGATGAAATGAAAAGAATAGAGGCTCGAGAGAGCCGATCCTGATAGCCAAGGGAGAATAAGGGGTTAGGGGCATAAAATAGAGATAAGAAAAACAATGGGGAAATCCCTACGTGATGATGAGTGAGGTGATGTTATAGAAATATTTTCCTCAACCTATGCAAACTTGCTCAGGAGGCCATTTCCATTTCCCTATGCAGACTTGAAGTCCCCTTTTGCAGTTCCCAGAGCTAAAAATTATATTTTTCCACATATACGCGCCCTAACAACTATACAACATGCGTATACATAGGTTGCACAATTACAACCTACGTACATAGGGTTTTGTGCTCAAAATTAAAAAAATGTGTTGGGTTTCCATGTCACGTCATGAGATCCATGATCCTTGACCTTCCATATACTGGAAAAGTTCCGACTCAGCTCTTCAATTCCATTTGAAGGCTATAAATGGGCCTTATCCCAGCTGTGGAGAAGAGGAGAAGAATTCAACTTTGAGAGGAAATTTACTCTGGAGAAATTATTCACTTGATATTGAGTCTACATCCCTTTGTCCTTTTAAGTCTGAACACATTGTTCATCCCCTAAGCTCTTTCCTATTTGATGGAGAGCCTCATTGTCTCTCTTATATGAGATTTCATTTGGTGGAGGATTGAAGTGGTGGAGGCCCAACTGGAAGGGACTTAGTTTCTTGGTTCCGAACACACTGACACATAAGTTTTCCATTCATACACTTCTGTTGATTACATTTTAATAGAAATACTCTTTTCTTGTTCAATTAATGTCTTGCAAATATTTGAAATGTTATTCCATGGGCGTATTTGTTATGAATATCGATGGATTATGCTATTGTATGTGCTAACTTTATATACTATCACCATATTCTTGAGTATCTTGGTTGTTGAGGACAAGTTGCAGGTGTATTGATTTGAGTCAAGTGCTCAACGGTGGACTTCATCGAACGTTTGTACGAGGTAGGCTCTTTATCTTGTCTAGTTACCATATTTGTTTATATATCATACTTGATATTAGAGTTGATTTCTCCAGTCATTTCTGTCTTCCGTGGTTTACCCCATTCCATAGAGTGGTTTTCCTCATAACATAATTCGCGACCATACTGGGGATTGAATATTCTTTTCAGGGTTTGGAGTATTTTTCTCCTTTGATTGTTGTCATTTATCTTGAGTTTATTGTTGTTTGATTGATCAACGACCTCTATTCATTTTGAGTCTAAGTTTCTTGGCATTATCCTTAACCTAACAGTGTTTCAATACATATACGTGGTTTTTCCCTTGACAGTTTCGTACATATGCGAGATGTCGTTATGTAGGAAGTGTATATACATGGTTTTCTCCTGAACAGTCACGCACATCATCCTTGTTTGCTTGATTGCTGAGTTTGATGTTTGGTGGGTAGGTTTTGATGGTTGTTGAGTCTTCTTAGGTCTCTGTCATGACTGTTAAGTGCTTGCAGAGTGATAGGAAACCTTTCTTTGGTTGAATTTTCAGGTGATTTTTTTTCTTTCTCATCATCCTTTTCATTGGCTATCCTTGCATCCAGGGTTGGGTGTTTGCTTCTTGATATTCTACTTGGTTTTATATCAAGTTGTTGTTCAGTCCTTGCATTTTGATTCTTTTATATTGAAAATACAAAAAAAATACATTTTGCATTGTTGACATTTGATCTTTTGGGTTCTTGTCATTGATCTTAGTACATGTATGGAAAGATTGCATCTTATTTGAAATTGTAGAATTGAATCGAAAGTTTCATTTTGAAAAGCTTATCATTTATTGGGAATTGAAGTTAGGACTTTTCATTTTATTCATATTCATTTCTTTTACTTGCTGAGTCATAACATCATCAGTTTCACAACAACACCTTTTGAGTAAGCAAAGGCACTAAAAGTAACACTGATAAATTTAAAATTGATTAGAAACGATTTCATTTTTCAAGGTGCACAAACTAGCTTAAGATTTAGAGCATTGGAATAGGATTTTGTGAGTAAACTTATCCAAGGATATTAAACTCAATATATGTGTCTGACTAAGTGAGTGGTGAAATCCATTGTATAATTGGTGACGTCAGGAGGCTACACTCACATCGGAGTTAAGCACGAGGTTGCACGAGGTTGGTTGAGGGGATATCCCCCCAATACCTTCTTAGCGTCAGAGATATTTCTGGGGATCTATTCATATATGGGGGGTCTTGTTAGTACCTTTACCTCTGTGAGAGGTGGTTCTTTCGAGATTTCGGGCTTTGTTACCCTGCCCATATAGTGGACCTAACTTATGATTTTTCGCCTACGCATTGGTTATATCATGGTGGCTTAGTTGCTTGACATTTGTAGCCACTTAGGTTACTTGCAGGGGTTATTCTGTAGGTACCATGGGTTAGATACGGGTCGGAAAAAACACAACCTTTATGGAGGATTACCTCTCCAGGGGTATCTGACCAACTAGTTGCTAAGCCCATGAGGGCCTTAATAACTGATTCTCATACCTCCGATCTTTGGTAGGGAGTCTCAGGCCCCTCTTGAGCGATACATACCTACTTTAGGGAGGGAGGCCTCTTTCAACCACTTTATCTTGTTTGTGTGCATATTGTCCTTTTGTTTATTTTGGTGTGCTCTTTGATTATTAGTTGGCCTTAGTATTTTTTTTTATATCTCAAGTCTTGATTCATCGTGGAGCCAGACCAACTTCCTCGCAAGTCTCTCTGTTTGTTAAGGTTACCACCACATCTTGAGTCTTTGCCTTCTAAAAGGCATAAAGTTATCAAGCGTGGTTCACACACCTCCACCTACCAAACTTGTGGTCATACATGTATGAATTCTAAGTCGAGTCAGAAAGATATTGGGAGCCCTTCGACTCCCATACCCAATATAGTGAATGATACTCCTTCGACACCTTAAACCACCAGGGTTGTAGTGTCGGAGGTTCCCATCGTCACTCTTGTCTAGCCTATAGTTAATACTCAACCTATAGTCACGAACCCTTTTGGGTCTCTTTGTCATTCGTCGGGCTACAATACTCAGTCCATCCCTACGACATCTAGCCTTTTTTCTTATGGTATGCTAAATTTCACATCACAATTTTCATCCTCCATTCCAGCGTCTAATCTGAATACTAGTATTGGACTTCGGGGCATGGCTCCTCCACATATTCCATTCTCGTTTGGTGGTTCTCATATCCCTGAAATGATTCCTACGGTTGGAAGCATACCTCCTTTTCACCCCGAGTCTAATCTTGGTCTTATTGCTCCTCGATGGAGTGGTCAACCTAGCAGACAAGTTGTTGCTTATGTTCCATCCTTTACACCTACCTCCTCCACACCGATTTCGACCAACACGTTTGGCATGACGAATCCACATCTATCCTCTGGATTCACACCCAGAGGAGGTTAGTTTCACACCTTGGGAAACCCCCAACCTAGAGCTACTCCGGCTGGGGGAAATATTTACAATTCTCATCATAACATTCTTATTGGAATGGTGTCCAACCAACCCCTTATGAATTAGTTCAGAGGGGGGTTTTACAATATAGGATAGGGCCATGGTGCTTACCAGAACCCTGGATGGGATGTTAGTTCCCAACAACAATATTTCTCGGGAGCTTGGGGCTAGATGTCGCAACCCTGACTCTCTTTTCTATCCATGCTCAATTTTCCAGACTTGTCTAGATTAATGAATGACCCTATGCATCATGGCTCGACATGCCCCCCCATCCCCACCAAGATTCCTTCAGATATTCCAAAATTTGAGGGAAAGACCGATGAGGATCCTGGTGATCACGCCACTAATTTCCATCTTCGGTGCTCTTCTAATTCCCTTAATGACGATTCTATTTGTTTAAGATTGTTTCAATGCACCCTCACGAGGGTCACAGTGAAATGGTACATAGAGATAACATGGGGGGCATACAAAACTTTTGATTAGATGGTTTTAGTCTTCCTCAACCACTTCCAATTGTCAGTTCGTTACGATGCCAACATAGAACTTCTGTCGACCTTCTGCTAGGACAAAGCCACCCATATCTCGGATCACATCCAAGAGTGGCATAGATGGAAAAGGTTGATCAAGGCCTACATTCCCCCAAAGTTCCTTTTGGAATGGTTCCTTAAGTCTTTACAACCTTATATTTCGAAGGATGTTTCTACATCCAGAGTTACATCTGAGGAGCAAGCGTTTTTTAAAGCCCAATAGTTAGATCTTATATATGCTCAGTGTGTGATGTTATACAAAATTATTTCAGATGCACCGAGGTCAAGTGTTAAGTTCCAAAGACACGAATACAAAATACCACAATAGTACCAAAGATATCCGAATATAATCACCACACAAGATATATGAAACAATATAGAAAACCACCACTTTATTATAGAAACCCTTGAGGTAGGGAAACACCATACAATGGATCTTATTATGGAAGGGATCCTCTCCTGTTCACTTGCCTCTTTGAGGGGGATTCCTCCTATTGAGATATTACTCCAAATACAATAATTCTCTTCATATCCCCTTACATTGCTTTAATCCATTTATATAGTGCTTCCATCACCTAAGAACATTCTAGAGGAGAAATATTCTAGAAGTAGAACCTTCTAAGAAGTCCTCTTACATTTATTATATATAACTACCCATTTATTATATCTAACTACCATAGTGGGCCTTATTTAATAATATAGTGGACCTAGTCCACCTTACATTCAATGGCCTCCACTACCTCTCTAGCTACCTAACATTACATCCCCCTTATGAAAGCGTTGTCCTCAACGCTTGTTATGAGGGTGTACAACCATATACCAGGGTCCTATGGATAAGTTTGGACCATAGTGTTGAAGTAGACTAGAGAACCATGGTCCCATGTAGAAAGGAAAGACACCATGCTGAAGTAGTCCAACCACCATTGTAAACCATGGTCCCATGTCCATTTGCTCACATGAATGCCTCGTGGAATATTTATAAACCCAATAACCAACTGCAAATGATGCTCCAAAGACTGACCCTTGTTATGTGGATCCAAATGAGAAGATCCATCCACATAGTGGAAAATGGTTGAATTTGAATCTGGAAGGAACAATATCGTTGTAGAATATGTAGGCTGGACACTGGTAATCATAAATATCTCTTGATGTGTCACATTGATGTGCTCTATAGAAGGTGGAGTAGAGTCATCAAATAAAATATGGAAATGGTTGTCATCCCATAAATGGCAACTATCTGTATACCAATCATCACAGTCGACCTCAAAATAATACCAAGCGTATATTCTTGATTATATTCATCCCCAATGTCTGCCATAAGAAAAATCTCATGCATGTTATCCAATGAATCTTGAATACTATGAAAACTATCCTTGAGGCCATCTGCAAGGTCATGCAATGTGTCATACAATTGGGCTTTGAATGTTTTAGTCATATGTAGAATTTCTTCGAGGGTTTGAGAGGAAATAGACATTGGAAACACCACATAAAATATACCAAAATTAATCTCTTAAAATAATTTATCCAATGGCATTGATCTGGTAACAATCTAAGCACCATATGAAAATTTATGAACTCTGTAGTCCTGCCGCTGTCACGAAAACCCAAAAAAATAACTGATTTTAAATCAATGATATCTTCACTTCCAAAGCTCCGATTTGGATGTTTTTTTTTTTTTTAATTGGGTGAAATGTGATAGGAACTCATGTCTACAATGTTTTTGAAACATTTAGCCTCATATGCTACATAAATAAGAAAAATCACGTGGCCGTCCGCGAAAACCCCCCCCTGAAAATTACCGATTTTAAAATGCAAATAACTTGACTTCTCGGACTTCATTTTAGACGATTTGTTTTTTTAACTTGGGTGTTTTTATGAGAGGAAATCAGATATACAATCAATGTGTGAAAAATTTTCACCAAAACCAATATAAAACATCCAGAATGTCACGGCCTTTTTTTTTCTAAAAAAATAAATCTGCAAAAAATACAAATATTTGCCCACACTTCCAGCCAATGAAAGTGCTCTAATACCACTTGTTAAGTTCCAAATACTTGAATAAAAAATACTACAATAGTACCAAATATATCTGAATATAATCACCACACAATATATATGAAAAAATATTGAAAACCACCACTTTATTATAGAAACCATTGAGGTAGGACAACACCATACATTGGATCTTATTATGGAAGAGATCCTGTTCTGTTAACTTGCCTCTTCGAGGGAGCTTCCTCCTATTGAGATACTGCTCCAAATATAATAATTCTCTTCATGTCCTCTTCAATTGTTTTAACTCCTTTATATAGTGCTACCATCACCTAAGAACATTCTAAAGGAGGAATCTTCTAGAAGTAGAGCCTTCTAAGAAGTCCTCTTACATTTATTATATTTAACTACCTATTTATTATATCTGACTACCATAGTGGGCCTTATTTAATAATATAGTGGACCTAATCCACCTTACATTCAATGGCCTCCACTACCTCTCTAGCTACCTAACATTCCATCCCCCTTATGAAAGCGTTGTCCTCAAAGCTTGTTATGAGGGTGTACAACCATATACCAGGGTCCTATGGATAAGTGTGGACCATAGTGTTGAAATAGACTAGAGAACCATGGTCCCATGTAGAAAGGAAAGCCACCATGCTAAAGTAGTCCAACCACCATTGTAAGTCAGGGTCCCATGTCCAAGTGCTCAGGTGAATGCCCCGTGGAATATTTTAGAACCTAATAACCAACTACAAATGATGCTCCAAAGACTAACCCCTGTTATGTGGATCCAAATGAGAAGATCCATCCACATAGTGGAAAATGGTTGAAGCTGAATCTGGAAGGAACAATACCATTGTAAAATATGCAGGCTGAACACTAGTAATCATAACTAACTCTTGATGTGTCACATTGATGTGCTCTACAAAAGGTGGAGCAGAGTCATCAAATAAAATATGGAAGTGGTTGTCATCCTATAAATGACAACTATCCATATACCAATAATCACAATCTGTCTCAAAATCATACCAAACATATATTCTTGATTATATTCATCCCTGATGTCCACCATAAGAAATATCTCTTGCATGTTATCCAATGAATCTTGAATACTATGAAAACTATCCTTGATACCATTTGCAAGATCATGCAATATGCCATACAATTGGGCTTTGAATGCTTCAGTCATCTGTAAAATTTCTTCGAGGATTTGAGAGGAAGTAGCCATTGGAAACACCACATAAAATATACCAAAAGAAATCTCTTCAAATAGTTTATCCAATGGCATTGATTTGGTAACAATATGAGCACCCTATGAAAAGTTATGAACTCTGCAGTCCTGTCACTGTCACGAAACCCCCCCCAAAATAACATATTTTAAATCAATGATATCTTCACTTCCAAAGCTCCGATTTGGATGATTTTTTTTTAAATTGGGTGAAATTGTGAGAGGAACTTAGATTTGCAATTTGTTTTGAAAAATTCAGCCTCATATGCTACAGAAATAAGAAAAATCTTGCGGTCGTCTACAAAAAAAAAAAAAAAAAAACTCTGAAAAATTGCAAATTTTAAAATGCAAATAACTTGATTTCCTGGACTCCGTTTCAGACGATTTTTTTTTTTTTTAACTTAGGTGTTTTTATGAGAGGAACTCATATATACAACCAATTTTTGAAATTTTTTCACCAAAACCAATATAAAACATTTGGAATGTCACGACCCATTTTTTCCGAAAAAATAAATCTGCAAAAAATAAAAATATTTTCCCACACTTCCTGCCAAGGAAAGTGATCTAATACCACTTCTTAAGTTCCAAAGAACTGAATACAAAATACCACAATAGTACCAAAGATATATGAACATAATCACCACACAAGATATATGAAACAATATAGAAAACCACCACTTTATTATAGAAATCCTTGAGGTAGAGCAACGCCATACAATGGATCTTATTATGGAAGGGATCCTATCTTGTTCACTTGTCTCTTCGAGGGGGATTCCTCCTATTGAGCTATTGCTCCAAATACAATAATTCTTTTCATATCCCCTTACATTGCTTTAACCCCTTTATATAGTGATACCATCACCTAAGAACATTCTAGAGGAGGAATCTTCTATAAGTAGAACCTTCTAAGAAGTTCTCTTACATTTATTATATCTAACTACCATAGTGGGATTTATTTAATAATATAGTGGACCTAGTCCACCTTACATTCAATGGCCTTCACTACCTCTCTAGCTACCTAACATTCCATCCCCCTTATGAAAGTGTTGTCCTCAACACTTGTTATGAGAGTGTACAATCATATACCGGGGTCCTATGGATAAGTGTGGACCATAGTGTTGAAGTTGACTAGAGAACCATGGTCCCATGTAGAAAGGAAAACCACCATGCTGAAGTAGTCCAACCACCATTGTAAACCAGGGTCTCATGTCCAAGTGCTCATGTGAAAGCCCCGTGGAATATTTCAAAACCAAATAACCAACTTCAAATGATGCTCCAAAGACTGACCCCCGTTATGTGGATCCAAATAATAATATCCATCCACATAGTGGAAAATAGTTGAAGCTGAATCTGGAAGGAACAATACTGTTGTAGAATATGTAGGCTAGACACTGGTAATCATAACTAGCTCCTGATGTGTCACATTGATGTGCTCTACAGAAGGTGGAGTAGAGTCATCAAATAAAATATGGAAATGGTTGTCATCCCATAAATGACAACTATCCATATACCAATCATCACAATCGGCCTCAAAAGTATACCAAGCATATATTCTTGATTATATTCATCCCTGATGTTTGCCATAAGAAATATCTCCTGCATGTTATCCAATGAATCTTAAATACTATGAAAACTATCCTTGAGGCCATCTACAAGGTCATGCAATGTGCCATACAATTGGGTTTTGAATGCTTCAGCCATCTGTAGAATTTCTTCAAGGGTTTGAGAGGAAATAACCATTGGAAACACCACATAAAATATACCAAAATAAATCTCTTAAAATAATGTTTCCAATGGCATTGATATGGTAACAGTTTGATCACCCTATGAAAAGTTATGAACTTCGCAGTCCTGCCGCCGTCACGAAAACCCCCCAAAAATAGTTGATTTTAAATCAATGATATGTTCACTTCCAAAGCTCCAATTTGGATGATATATATATATATATATATATATATATATATATATATATATATATATATATATATATATATATATAT
>ML803302.1:0-10119 GCA_009831015.1 Picea engelmannii
TAGGGTGTTAATTTTTTCCACCTTATTTTTTTGGAAAACCAAACATTCTACCACAAACCTTTGAACATCGGTTTTAAGGCCATTCCAAAAGTATTTCCTCTTGACCCTATGATAGGTTTTCAAAAATCTTGAGTTCCCTCCTACCATAGAGGTGTACAATTCCAAACGTACATTTTGTTTGAGTTGTGATTTATTACATAAATATAAGTGATATTTGTACCATAGTGAATCATTTTTCCATGTAAATGTATCATGTGCACTGGAATCTCATTGCAACCTTTGAATGATATTCCACACTTCTTTGTCATTCTTCCATTCATCCCTTTGAATGAGAGGCCCACAACATTTTGCTTCCATTTTTTTTAGATGATTTCAAATTCATAACCCAACATCTTGGTCACCCATTTTTGTTGTTCTTCTGAATATAGTCTTTCTTCCAAGATGTATTTAAGACTACCATGAATTTTTTGACCTTTAAGTGCCTACCTATTAGGTAAGGGAACCATTGCTTCAATGCATGTAGTATTTCCATCATTTCCTTCTCTTAAATGGGTTTGTGTAAGTCCTTTCCCTTGAGTGGTTGACTTTCAAAAGAAAGGGGCCTTCCTTCTTGCATTAGAACAACACCAATGCCATTTCCTAAGACATCACATTCCACAATAAAGGTTTTTGTTAAGTCTTATGTGGTCAATACAAGAGCTTTGCACATTTCCTCTTTAAGTTGTTCAAAATCGTGAGTTGCCTCTAGAATCCATGAAAATGAATCCTTCTTAGTTAATGTAATTAAAGGTGTTTCTATTCTTCCATAGTTCCAAACAAACTTGAGGTAGTAACCTATCAAACCAAAAAATCCTCTGATATTCTTCAATGTTTTGGGAATCTACCAGTCCATCATGCCTTTAATCTTGTTAGGGTCTACCTTGACACCTTTATAAGATACAATATGACCCAAATACTCTACCTCCTTCACCCCAAAGAAACATTTTGACAGTTTGGTGTGTAATTGTTTCTCCTTTAGTAGCTATAGCACCCTGTCAAAATGTCGAACATGATCTTCCCAAGACTTGCTATAGATTAGTATATCATCAAAAAACACTAACACAAATTTTCGAATGAAGGGCTTGAAATGGAATTCATCAACCCTTGGAATGTGGAAGGTGCATTCGTAAGGCCAAAAGGCATGACCAAAAATTCATAATGGCCTTCATGAGTTCTAAATGTTGTTTTTGGGATATCTTCTTCCTTCATTCCAATATGATGATACCATGAACGGAGATCCAACTTTGTGAAATATATTTCTACATGTTGTTCATCTAACAATTCATCAATGATGGGAATGGGAAAATTATCTTTAATGGTGATATTTTTGAGCTCTCTATAATCTGGACACATACACCATGATACCTCTTTCTTGAATACCATTACCACCAGTGCTGAGTAAGAAATTTGTCTAGGTCTAATAATGCCAACCTATAACATTTCTTCAACCATATGCTCAATTTCACTCTTCTGGGCATAAGTGTATCTGTAAGGATTGATGTTAGGAGGAACACTCCCAATAATTAAGTGAATAACATGATCATGATCATGAGAGGGTGAAAGACCTCTGGCAATATCTTCAAATACTTTGGAATGATTATTGATCATCCCTTGGAGATATAGGGGAATATATGGCTTAGAGGTTTGAACATCTAGTGAGCATAGTTGTACAATTACACCCTGATTCCCCTTTTTAATTAATTTTGTCATTCCATTAGATATTAACACCTTACTAGGTTTCCCTATGATACACCTTAACTCAAATTCCTTTCCTTCCAATGAAAATTTCTTGAAAATTAAAATCCATTGTTCCCAATGATTATAACTATTGGACTCCTAGTATGACATCATCACCACCCATGGGTATAGAAATCATTGGACTATTCATTACATATCCCCCCATAGTAATTTTGATCTTATGGCATTTTCCTGAGTAATTGAAAGTTCCTCCATTTTAAATCATTACTTCAAAATTTGGTGCTGGATATATAAAGCAACTGAGAGCTTTGGATAATTTACAGTGAATGAATTATGAGTACTACCATAATCAATTAACACTATTACCTTTTTCTTTTTGATATATCCTTTAATATTGAGGGTTTGAGGAGTGCTAATTCCATCCAATGCATGAAATGATATGGTGGGAGTCATCTCTTTAGAAGAAATCTCTTCTACATCTTCATCTTGATATTTTTCTTGTTCTTGTTCCTATTCTTCTTCCTCTTCACAATCTATGTAGAATAATTTATTCTCACCGCACTTATGTCCCTTACTGTACTTATTGTCACAATTAAAGCATAAATCTTTTTCTTTTCTTTTCTCCAATTGTTTTGGTATCAACCTTGTAGGTTGAGGTGGTTTATAATAAGGAACATTATTCTCTTGACAGATGTTAGGGGTGTTCCTTCTAGTAGCCATAGCTAGATTTTTACTTTCAACATTTCTCTCCACCCTAAATGAATTCTTCAATGATTTGGGTTACCAAAGGTGAACCTCATGTTGAATATTATCCTTTAAAGTTCCTATGAAGAAATAAATAAGGTGCTCATTTGGAATATCTGTTACCTTTATATTCAGACTTTGGAAGTTCTCAATGTGCTCTATAACTAAACCCTTTTGCTTGATATTTCTAAATTGGATGAAGAAGTTATTTCTCCTTGTATCCTCATAGTGTGCTATCATTTCTTCCATGAAAAGTATCCAAGTGACAAGTGATTTGCGAGAAAAAATCCATCGTTACCAAAAAAACTGATGAGCTTCTAAATATAAGGATGCAATTCATACCTTTTGTGTGTGTGGCACACCATGTAGATCAAAGAACTGTTGCATCTAGAGTATCCATGTGATTGGATCCTTCCCATCAAAATTCCTCATATTGATCTTAGGAAAGTGGTTGGTCTTCAACCCAAAGATGGAGTTTCTCTAGTCTTAATTCATCTTCCTTGTGTCCTCATCCTGAATTTCATGGGATACACTGTCCCTTTCAGGTGGCCTCCCTATTAGAAAATTTTTAAACCTTTCCATGATCTCCCCTTTTAATCCATCCATCTTAGTATCTATCATCGCTTCCAGCTTAGCTTCAGTTAAATCCATCATATTTTGTATTTCATCTTTTGTTACTGCCTTATTTTGTAAATCATCTATGTCTTTGTGCATTTCGTCACCTTCATCAAGGGTCCAAATAGGACTATTTGAGGGGTTATTTGGTGTAGAAGTTCCCTTTTTTGGTGGCATGTTGGCCAAGTATCACTACAAGGTAGGAATTACTAATTGGCTTAGGCAGAGGTCCTCACAAACAAGGGAGTGTCAAGTGTTATATATCTCTGATTTATGTGTAGGGTCCAACAATATTACCTAGCCCAATATCTTAGGGAACTAACTAAGAAGGCTTGACCATGCCCTTAGTTGTACTATCTGACTACCCAGGTACTATAGAGTGATCTCCCTGAGTGTTGTTCTCGGTGTACTATAGCAACAAGATGGACATATGGTTTACTCAATTGGTATTGGGATTCTAGGGGGTCTCCTGATATATGACAGGTATGTGGGAGCTCAAATATGTATTTTTTTTTCTAATGCACAACCATTTGAAATGGTTGTTCCAATATACTCTAGGTACGTGGAAGAACCACATTGTCCCCGGGTTGTAGCACTGACAAGTAACAACATCTCCTATGTATAGAGATGTTGGAATACGTCTGTACCTAAAAATACATAATATTCTCCCAAATTTATGTGATACTCCTTTTATCCCACTTTATTCCACTTTTTTAATCACCCCAATTGGATCTTCTAGTAAAAAGATATGAAAATTTCCAAAAAACAAAAATG
This sequence comes from Picea engelmannii, assembly GCA_009831015.1. Lineage (NCBI taxonomy): Eukaryota > Viridiplantae > Streptophyta > Pinopsida > Pinales > Pinaceae > Picea > Picea engelmannii. The sequence continues at coordinate 3,871 of ML803302.1, forward strand.
CACCTTTTAAAACCCTGATTTGGAGACTGTTCTACTAGCCAACATTTCTTCTATTGTAGCTCTGCAATTTTGGCCCTTATGAGTCTAAAATTTCAGCCTGAGGTAGATTGATGTGTATTCTTTTGAACCCCATAGTTAGACCAAGATTGGATTCTCCAAGAGAATTTTATAATAGCTTTCCCAAGATGTGCTGATTTTTTCCCTTTCAGGAGAGAAAAATTGTACAACCTAATGCCTGTCACTATTTTCACTTCATAGTTTTTACTTTGCACCAATAAAATGGTCCATACTCTAACCAATGGAATAGGTCTCACTCAATTTGGAGATTTGTAGCTTCAAATATTACAGTTTTCCCAAGAACACTTGTTTTAGACTAAAATATGGACCAACCAAAAACCCTAATTTCCTCAGAGAATATATTTCATAGTACAATGAATAAAGGGATGAAATTTGTACACATGATACTTCACTATTCCTCCTTTGTACTATAATAATTTTAGAACCTGAAACCAATCCAAAAAAAATTTGGAGCTAAACTACCAAGAAGACTTGTTTCATACTAGTTTCAGGACTAGTCAAAAACCCTAACTTGAACATAATGTATCTCCAAAAATATAATGAACCAAGATATGAAATTTGGACCCAAGTTATATCTATATGTCTCCTTTACACCATATAAATTCCATATCCTGAAATGATGTAACACATCAGTTTTTAAGCCCCATGTTAAATAATGTATTTTGTTAAGTTATGAAAGGCCATAGTGCCTAAACAATTGAAAGAGGCTAGTGTGCCTAGGAAATGTAATGTTTTCATCATTATTAATAATACATACATTTCTAGATTCTATACGGAAAAGGAAAGGAGTTATAGGGGGATATGATTCCACAAGAGAGGGGGGTTTAAGAGGATAAGTATTTATTTTATATTTTATTTACCCATTTTGGTTAATGGAGAATAAAAGTTGTGTGGGATTCTTGGGAGGAATGCCTAGTGGTTCCTTGATTTCAAGAATTACATAAATCCATATTTGGTTTGGGATGGGGGTTCTCCATTTCTTGTTGTTCTTCTTCACTCATTCACTCATTCATCCAATTTCTCATTGTTCACACCTTTTGTGGGGATTTCACTCCATTCATTTCTTCACCCACTCGTCTTTCCTCATTCGTGTCTTAGCTTGAGAAAATGAAATCAACTATTGAATAAAAAACATGGTATGGTTGGCCGTAGAGACTGTTGGTGTAATCCAACCATGAATCAAGATCTGCATGTCTAAGATGCTTTTGTCTATTCCCAGTCTTGCTCAGGGATATGAGTCCTGAGAGTCCTAGCATGGAGATTTTGGAATGGTTGCATTGGAGCCTTGGAAGGAGATGGACATCCTGAGGGACTGCATGGAAGAGAAGGGGGGTCCATTATCTTGGGTTGTGCAGGTCGGGTTGAAGAGATATGGATACTTGGATTGTTGTGGGTGTTGGGAATCATGTGAGAGCTTGAGTGCTGACTGGTTTCGGAAGTCGAGTGACACTCTAGAACCGTCCTTGTGGATTCATAGCCCTGGCTTGGGGGTGAAATTGTTGTTGAGACTTGGATCAATAGTGTCTATGGTTGGGTGGAGAATCCTTGGTCTTCAGACAGTTGGTGTCTTGTTTTAGAAAAGATAAGTTCTCTTTGTTATGGTTATTTACTTGTGTATCTTTATTTTTGTTGTGTATTTAATTATCTATGGATTTCACGTCTATAATATGTATGTGTGTTGGTTATTGTTGTGCATGTTGTATGGTTTATCTATTTTATGTTTAGCATGAATATTGATCAATGCATGTGAAGGGGACTTGGATGGGTCGTGTAAGTAGAAATTGAAGAAAAATGTTCATAGAGAATCGTTGTCGAAATGGCCAAATTTCAAGTTACAGAGCGTCCATGAGTGCCAGGAAGGTGCTGAGAGCACACCTTAACTTTGCTTGAAATCTCTAGAGGTGTAGCAGTTCAGAAAACCACAATGGTCGTTGATTTGGTCCATAATATTTTACTTGGGCCATTAGATCTATTTGAAAAGGTCTGAGTCCTTCATAGCCATCAGATATGGTAAACGAGTATGGAGGTTAAGAAACGAAGTCCTTCGGACCTCACTGCTCCAACCTTTTTAAGTTCTTTGTCATAAAGGAGGCAAAAGCCCTGAAACTCTAGAGTTCCAGAGTGAATCTACATCATAGATCAATGAGAGGAGTACTTGACCATTGGATTTGTCCAAGGACAGATCTGGGTCATTGGATCAAGCATAGATCAGAAGGTGAATTACAATGGAGAAGATCAGATCCCGTCCTTCAAATCTGCGAGCGAGTGCATGTGAGACGTAGATATCATGGTAGTTTGGAGGTTCAACACTCTGGGAGAAGTGAGTCCTTAAGTTTCTAGGAAGAAAATCTCCTGAAATCCTGAACTCCAGAGTAAGTCTGGATCATTCGTTTTGGGGACACGTGTCTGTAGATTAGCGATTATTCGCTAATTCGACGTTTGGAAAATTAGTAGTGTTTTGTTGAGAGTTCTCTAAAGCCTCGAAGCTCCAAAGTATCACAGTATATAAGGATCATTCGTTGATGGGGAAACATGTCTGCAGATTATAAAGTACTCAGCCTTTGGGAGAAAAGTGTTTTGGTGTGGAAAGCTCCAAAGTTCCGAAGCTCTAGATAGTGTATATTCAGAATTTTCTAGGTCGACGTTCAGATGTTTTGAAATGTTCCAGTGTGAAATATTCCAAAGTCTCAGAGTGTCAAAGTCTCGAATCTCTAGGGAGCACCTGTTCAGTAATTTGGAATTTGATAGTTTTGAAGTGTTCCGGTGAGAGATCCTCTGAAGTTCGTAGTCTCGAAGCCCCGAAGCGACATGACATGTTGACGTCACCTAGGATGACGTGGAACCACTTTATACGAGCCACGGGTCATCTTATTTTGTGATTTTCATAGATATTTTGTGCCAATTATAACTTGACATTTGTCACCCATAGAATGGGCCACGTTTCATCTCCATATTTTCTCCACGTATCACCCCCTGATGCGTTGTTTCTAATGAGACTCTGGAAGTTCAGAGATTTGGGATTCAGGGATATGGGAGTATGTTGTTGTAAGAAAATATGAAGTCTGAAGCTACAAAGAACCAAAGTAATGATACTCCGAAGAGTCTCTTCGGGATTTCGCTAGTTCAACATTCAGAGGGAATGTTGTGTGGTATAGGTGGAACCTCAGAAGCCCGAAGTTTTGAAGTTTCGGAGCCCCGAAGCTCCAAAGAAAGGCCTGTTTGGAAGATTGCCAGTTCTAGATTCGGGGAAAATGAAGTGTGATGAAGGTGAAACCCCCGAAGCTCGAAGTTCCAGAGCCCCGAAATCATGAAGCTCCAGATAAGAGCTTTTCAGCTAAGTGCATGGTCATAACTATGGTCAAATGTGATTGAAAGATGAATGAAAAAGGGTTAGTGCCTGAAAATTGTTTTAAAGAAAAAAAGGAGGCCAGTGGCCGATTGTTTTTTATATTTTGAAGAAAGAAAAGTGATAAGGAAGGATTAAGCCCACGGTTTCGAGCCTTGGTCACCTAGAGAAGTGGTTTGAAGGAAGTGCCTTTGTAGAATTGAAATTTTGTATCAACTAAGGGATAACATGGAAGTGTTGTATGATGCAGACTGGTATATATATTCTTCATGAATGGAAATGACCTATAGCATTGTTTGGCAAATTTTTTTTTATCTTATGCTTAATACTAACAAAATGGTCACTTGCACATTTTGAAGAATTAAGGGGTTTAACATATCAGTTCAAAATGTGTATTCAATAAATGGAGGAAGGAGAGGGAGCTTCTAGGCATGATAAAGAGGCCAAAGGTCAGAATATCATAGTTGGTAATGCAGAGACATAATCTATAACACCCCAGGTTTTGACTCTTGAGCCCCATATTAAATAGTGTATTGTGTTAATTTTTGAGAGGCCAAAGTGCCCAAACAATTAAAAGAGGCTAGTGTGCCTAAGAAATGAAATGTTTTGATAATTATTAATAATAAATACATTGATGGCTACTTATGATTCCACAAGAGAAGGGGCTTGAGAGACTAAGTATTTATTTTCATTTTTTAATTACCCATTTTGTGTAATTGGGGAAATCAATTACGAGAGCTTCTTGGGGGAAGGCCATGAGGTTCTTGATTCCCAAGAATTACATAAACCCATCCCTAGTCTACTGGGGGGGTTCGTTCTCTCTCTCTCTCCCATTCTCGTTCTTGTTCCTCTGCTGGTTGCCTCACTCACAAAATCACGCATTCATTCATTCACTCATTCACTCACTTTCTCATTGTTCACCCATCTCATGAAGATTTCACTCCATTCATTCACTCACTCATTCATATTTCCACATCCGTGTCTTGGCTTGAGAAAGGAAGACAAACTATTGAAGAGAAACCATGGTATTGCTAGTTGTAGATACTGCTAGTGTAATCTAGCCATGATTTGAGGCCTGCATGTTTGATATGCTTTGTCTTGTGTCCAGATTCTCTCAAAATTGTGAGTCCTAAGAATCCCAACATGGATATTCTAGACTAGCTGCACTGGAGCCCTGGAAGGAGAAGGAAATCCTAAGGGACTGCGTGGCAGAGAAGGGAGAGGGTCCATTCTCTTGGGTTTTGCATGATGGGTATAAGAGAGATGGGTACTTGGATTGTTGTGGGTGCTGGGAAGACTATGAGATATTGAGTCTTGACTGGTTTGGGAAGCCGAGTAACACTCTTGAACTATCCTTGTGGATTCATAGCCTTGGCTCAGCGATGAGATTGTTGTTGAGACTTGGAACAATAGTGTCTATGATTGGGTGGAACGTTCTTGGTCTACAACCAGTCGATGGTTTCTTTTATTAAAGATAAGTTCTTTATGTTATGGTATTATTTATTTGTGTATGATTTATTTCATTGTGTACTTATTTATCGTTGAATTGAATCTTTAGAATATGCTCGCTTGCTGGTTATTGTTGTGCATGTGGTATGCTTCATTGTTTTTATGTTTAGCATGAATCTTAATCAATGCATGGGAATATTTCATGCCTCCTTGTTATTTAAAGTCAGAAAATGGGTCGAAGAAGTCCATAGAAGGGACTTGAAGTTAGCATGTTCGGCCTGTGGATGGATAGGTACGTTACGGATTGGTATCAGAGCTATAGGTTGAGACACTTGGTCGGAATGGGCCAGATCTTAAATACAAGATCTCATGGTTGAGATCGAGTTAGGACCTTGAAGTCGTGAAGCTGAGGAGGAATGGTACTGTAGATATCATGCATAATTCAAAGCGTCAGAGATCCTTAGTAAGGGATTGAAGGATCATGACCGTCCATTTCAAATTCGGTAATGATCACCATCATGGGATCAAGTTTATATTTGGACCATTGGATCTATTCAGGAGAAGATAGATCCTTCACCGTCATCGGATCTGGAGAAGGTAAGGGGTTGTCAAGCACCAAAGTCCTTCAGACTTCGTTGCTTCGAAAAATGTTAAGTATTTCATGAAAAGGAGGTAAAATCCCCAAATCTATGAAGTTCTGGAGTGAATCTATGTCGTATATCACTGGAAGGAGTATTCGACCATTGGATTTGTCCAAGGACAGATCTAAGTCATTGGATCAGGCATAGATCAAGAGGTGAGGCACAGTGGAGAATATCAGTTCACAATTGTCATATCTACGTGCGAGCGAGTGTGAGCCGTAGATGTCATGGCAGTTCAGAAGTTTGACACTCCAAGAGAAGTGATTCCTTAAGCTGCCAGGAAGAAAATCTCCTAAAGTCCTGAACTCTAGAGAAAATCACAATCGTCCGTTGTTTGGGACACGTGTCTATAGATTATAAAGTATTCGACATTCAAGATTTTTAGTCCTTATTTCACTTGTAGGATGTTTCTTCTAAGTCTCGAAGTCCAGAGTCAATCCGGACAGTTCGCGGTTAGGGGAAGCCCCGTTGTCCTAAAGCTCCAGATAAGTGCCTCCCTCTAAGTGCTTGGTCATGGCCCTTGGTCCTATGAGACTTTGGTTGAAGTAAAAGGGGCCTAGTGGCCGAATTGTTTTTTTCAAAGACAAAAAATCACTAAGGAAGGGGTAAACCTGTCATTTCAAGTTGTGGTCACCTGGGGAAGGGGTTCGAAGGAAGTGCCTATGTAAAATTGAATCCTGTATCGACCTAAGGATAACATGGAAGTGTTATATGATGCATATTGATATATATTGT
>ML803302.1:11024-32343 GCA_009831015.1 Picea engelmannii
TGAGGAAGATTAGGCCACCATCCTTTGATGGTGAAAAAGAAAAGGAAGATAATGTTTAAGCATGGTTGCTTGGACTCATGAGATATTTCCAATTGCATAATTATTCATCAAACCTAAAAGACATAATTTCCACCTACCATTTTCATGGGAAAGCTTCTATGTGGTGGGATCAACTGAAGCAAGTTGAACATATTAATGAGAATAGGATCACTTGGAAGTATTTCAAGAAGTATTTCCAGAAGGAGTACATCTCAGAGCATTTCTATGACAAGAAAATGCAGGAGTTCTTTGAACTCAGGTTGGGAAGCATGACTATGGTAGAATATGAGACGAAGTTACTGGGGTTGTTAAGTATGTCGGGTTCATAAATGATGAGAAGGTGAATGTACAGAGTTTTTTGAGTGGGCTTCCAACCTTTTATAAAGAAAATATTCGGTATGATGATCCCAATATCATGATTGAGGCCATCAGGAAAGCTAAGCACCTATATGAGGAAGGCCATGACATAGAATCCATGCAGAAGTCTTGGAAGGATAAAAATAAGGAGAATTTTGAACAGAGGAAGAAGGGAGTCAAACCTCCTTTCAATATAAATGAGCCTAATAAAAATCATCAAGATCAGTATGCCAAGGATGAATCCAAGAAAGAAGATTCCTTCGAAAAAAAGGGGAAGACCACCAATCCAATGTTGAGGATGCAAAGAAGATCACTTGTACAAGGATTTCCCACATAGAAAGGATAGAGTGAAGACTATGCACAACATCCAAGAGGATACAATAATTGAATACATGGGAATAATTTATGCATCCTTAGATGATCGACAAGTAGAATACCAATCCAACATGATTGAGGTGGAAGGTAAGATCATAAATCAACTTGTTGTTATTTTAATTGATTCAGGAGCAAGTCATTGTTACATTGATCCTAAAATAGTGGATAGATTACATTTGGAGAAAAGTAATCTTGGGAAATCAATTTTGGTTCAGCCAGCCACTGGAACCAAAAGGAGAATCCATGATATGGTTATAGGTTGTTCCATAAGTCTTAATGGTGTGAATACTAGTGCTAATGTAAATATTATACCATTGGGGTCTTATGATATTCTAATTGGAATGGATTGGTTGGAAAAGCATCATGATGTACTAGAATGTCATAGAAAGACATTTACATGTCTTGATGGAGATGGAAAACAAAGCACTGTGAAAGGAGTTTCAAGACCCATCTCTATAAGAGAGATTTCATCTTTACAATTGAAGAGATGATTCAAAAAAGGATTTCAATTGTATGCAACCCATGTGGAGGATCCAAAAAAGACAAAGGGGCCCAACCTTGAAGATTTCTCGGTACTACAATAATTCTATGATGTATTCCAAGAAATACCAGGGTTTCTGCCAAAAAGGGAGATAGATTTTTCTATTGATTTAGTTCCAGGAGCTTCCCCGGTGTCAAAAACACCTTACCGAATGAGTGCACCAGAGTTAAAATAATTACAAATGTAGTTGGAGGAATTGATGAAGAAAGGGTACATACGCCCAAGTGTTTCACCTTGGGGTGCACCAGTACTTTTTTTCAAAAAGAAAGATGGGACCTTGAGGCTGCGTATTTAATTTTGACAGTTGAATAACTCCACTATGAAGAACAAGTACCCTCTACCCAAAATTGATGACCTCTTTGATCAGCTAAGAGGATCAAAGATATTTTCAAATATAGACTTGAGATGAGGATACCATCAGGTAAGAATCAAGGAATAAGACATCCATAAGACAACCTTTAGAACTAGGTATGGGAATTATGAATTTGTAGTGGTTCCATTTGGACTGACCAATGCACCAGTTGTCTTTATGTGCTTAATGAATGGCATATACAAAAATTATTTGGATAAGTTTGTCATAATATTCCTGGATGACATACTTGTCTATTCCAAGTCTGAAGAGGAACATGAACATCACCTAAGACTAGTATTGCAAGTGTTGAGAGAACGTCAGTTGTATGCCAAACTAAGTAAGTGTTATTTTTACCAAGAAAAAATCCATTACTTGGGAAACATTATTTCAGAACAAGGCATAGAAGTGGATCTAGAGAATATTGAAGCCATTAGAGGATGGCCAACACCTAGGAATGTTTTAGAAGTCAGATCTTTTATGGGGTTAGTTGGTTACTACATAATATTCATAGTAGGGTTCTATAAGATTGTTCATCCCATCACTTCTTTGCAAAATAAGGGAATTAAATTTGAATGGACATCTGAATGTGAAGAGAACTTTAATTTGTTGAAGGAATTACTTACTAGTTCACCTTTGTTAAATATTGTTGACCCTGTTAGTAACATTTCTTTTCCGAAGCAAAAAAGCGATCAGGCATGCAAGGGGCGCGATGAGCGCCGAGTGAAGCTCACAAAAAAAGTCTATTTCAGTCTTAAATCAAGTGAGAGAGTAGTCTGATTTCGACGATCAGGATTCATCCAAAGGGACAGATCAACGGTTGGCGGAAAATCGCAGTTAGCGAAGTTGCGCCAATGTTAGCGCAATAGATAGTGCCCATGTTTTGTGCAAGAATGGATGACATTCGTTCATCCCAAAGGGCACGTGGCACAGGATCTGGTCACGTCGGATTTTCGGCAGTCGCGAGTGTAAGGGGTGAAGGTTTTATGTCTTTGAACATCACAAAACCCCGAACCCTGACAGCACCGAAAGCGCCGAAACTAGGGCTCGCGACATCATGAAGCATTTTCAGCCATCCATCTAAAGGGAACACCTGGCAACAAATTGAGCCATCTCGGCGTTTCGCCTATCGCGACTCCAAGGCGCAAAGAACAACCCCATTATATTTCGATGCGCGAGGTGCCAGGAGAGTCCTAGACCCGGGCCCACATTATCGTCGGGAGAGTTAAGAGCCGTCAGATCTAGAGGGACACATGGTGCCAGATTAAGCCGTCTCGGCGAATCGCTCATCGTGATTTTGATCAGCAAAGATCAGCCCCTTCATATTCGAGAACAATGAAAGCACCTTGGGAATAAGCACGTGGTCACAGTCTGTGGTCACTTGGAGGAAGAAAGGAGCTGTGTAAAGAAGGCCAAGTTTCCGAGTTCAGTTACAGAGGGGATCATCGCGATCTCCAGGCGCCATCAGATCCTATCTCCATACTATTTCTCGCCTAGAGTAAATGACGGCAAGAGCGGGTGGTTGAAACCTCCTTTCGTTCATTAAGTGAGGGGATGGAGGGTATGGCAAGCCATCTATCCAAAGAGGTCCTGTGTATCTATTTTCTCAAAGAAACCATGTTGAAATCCTTGACTCAACAGAGAAGTCTGTGCACGCTAACCCAACACGTAATGGCTCAGCTACCCTCCTTGCAGGAGCCATGCGTAGTTAAGATGGTGCTTAAAGAAAGATATCAGTACGAGTTTAAATGAAGGGAAACCAAGCTTTGGGTGACTGGACACACCTCTGTGAGGTGAATTTTTCTGAGTATATAGACTCAGTCTCTGTATTTTTGTAAGGCATCGATGGTAGAGATGAGCTCCCGATTGTAAAGTTTTAATGCACTCTAGTCCTATGGTTATGCATCTTTATGTAAGATTTCTTGTTTGATAACAGACAGTCTTCTCATTCCATCTGGTTTTCATCTTATGCTAAGAGAGTTCGTGACTGACTGATTCGCACAAATTATGGCAATTATGTTGTGATAAAGGATTTATTGTGGCACTATTGTTTTCTCTGGTTTTCTTCATTTGAGCGTAAGAAGATCTTGCGTTTAGATGTCTTCTTCCACAGTCTGTTAGGAACCTGATGTTTACTACAGACCTTATCATCTCTCTGATACAAGTCTTCCCCCTACTCACCCTTACTACAACTCATTGTCTGAAGTTATCTAAGACCTCACTTGCCCATGCATGCCTGGCCTAGTTTCGAAGTTAGAACCACATCGTTTTGAGTTAACCTCCATTTGATCACCCCATTAAACAAATCATGACATAAACTGATGGGCGTCAAGCTCTGCTCCTACTGCAATCCATGGGTGACTTCTGACGCTAACAGACCCAAATGAAAGTTTTGTGGTATTCATAGATGTATGTAAGGAAGGGCTTGGTGGAGTCCTCAAAATGGACATGTCATTGGTTATGAGTCCAAAAATCTTAATGAACATGAGAGGAAGTATGAAACACATGAATTGGATCTTGTTGCCATTGTTCACGCATTGAATATGTGGAGGCATTATCTCATGGAAAACAGATTTGAATTGAGAATAGACCACAGTGGTCTAAAGTATCTTTTTCATCAGCCAACTTTGAATTCCATGCAAACAAGATGGCTGGAATTTTTAAGTGAATACAAATTTGATATCAAGCATATCAAAGGAAAAAAAAATAAAGTTGTCGATGCACTTAGTAGAAGAGTACATCTCATGCATGCTACAACTGTTAGTATGCATCAATCAAACTTGAATTGAAAAATTTTAAATGTTTTTGTTACAAATCAACATTATCTACAAGTAAAGGAAAGCTTATAGCAAGGAGATGTACAATAGAAAATGAAAGAGTATGATATGAAGGAAGATGGATTACTCATGCATAAAAATAGAATTTATGTTTCTTGTTCTGAAGAACTTAGGAATCTGGTACTAAAAGAAATGCATAATGTTCCATATGTTGGACATCCTAGTTACCAGAAAATGATTAAAGCAGTAAGAAGTCAATTCTTTTGGCTAGGAATGAAAAAGGATGTTGTTGATTACATCGCTAGATGTGTGGAATGATAGAAAGTGAAGGTTGAGCATAGGCACCCAACGGGTTTTCTACAACCATTACCAATTCCAAAGAATAAATGGAAAGTGATAACCATTGAATTTATAACTAAATTTCCCGGGATAGAAAGACAACATGATTCAATCATGGTAGTGGTTGACAAATTGAAAATGGTTTCTCATTTTTTTCCTATAAAAAAAAACACATACAACAGCTAATATTGTAGAAATTTACATGAGGGAGATTGCTAGGTTGCATGGGATACCTAGGACAATTGTCTCAGATAGAGACACAAAGTTTACTTCAAATTTCTAGAAGGGATTATTTAAAGGATTTGGTACAAATATGAAATTTGTCATAGCTTACCATCCACATTAATATGGGAAGACAAAGAGAGTTAACCAAGTAATTGAAGACATGTTGAGAATGTATGTGATGGATAAGCCCTCTAAGTGGGAATATTACTTGCACTTGGTTGAGTTTGACTATAATAATGGGTATCAAGATTCATTGAAAATGATCCCATTTGAATCTTTGTATGGTAGGAAATGTAATACTCTAGTGAGTTGGGACAACTCAGCAGATAGAGTGGTACTTGGTCCAGAGTTGCTCAAGGATATGGAAGACCAGATGGTTAAGATTAAGAAGAATTTAAAGGCAGCTCAGGATAGACAGAAAGTTTATACAGATAAGAATAGGAAAAAAAGAGAATTTAAAGTGGGGGATCATTTTCTTTTGAATGTGAGGCCCAAGAAGAGCTCTTTGAAGTTGGGTAGTTGTACAAAGTTGACAACCAAATTTTGTGGTCCATTTAAGATATTGGACAGAATGTGCATAAAGTATTTCATTTCTCTTTGCTAAAGAAATATGTACATGATCCTAACCATGTTATTGATTGGCATCTTATTCATGTAGAGATAGAGGGAGACTTTCAGGTCCATCCAGTGTGAATATTGGATAGAAAAGTCAAAATGCCCCGGAATCGAGCTATAGAGATAGTAAAAGTTCAGTGGACCTGCAACGGTCCTGAATATGCTACCTGGGAGCATGAATATGCCCTGCGGGTAGAGTACCCACAGATTTTTGAATAAAATTTAGAATTTTGATTCCTATTTTGTATATGCACCGAGGACAGTGCCAAAATAAGGGGGAGGTGATGTAACACCCCAGGTTTTGAGCCCCATATTAAATAATTTATTTTTTTAATTGTTGAGAGGACAGAGTGCCCAAACAATTAAAATAGGCCATTGTTCTTAAGAGAAGTAATGTTTTGATCATTATTAATAATAAATACATCGTTGGTTGCTATACGAACAAGGACTAGAGTTATAGGGGGCTATGATTCCACAAGAGAGGGGGATTGAGGGGCTAAGTGTTTATTTTCATTTTTTAATTACCCATTTTGTGTAATGGGGGAAATTAGTTACGTGAGATTCTTGGGGGAATGCCATGAGGTTCTTGATTCCTAAGAATTACATAAACCTGTCCCTGGTCTGTTTGGGGGTTTTTCTCTCTCTCTCACTCCTGTTCTTGTTCTTGTTCCTCTATTGGTTGCCTCACTCACAAACTCATGCACTCATTCATTCACTCATTCACTCACTTTCTTGATGTTCACCCCTCTCATGGAGATTGCACTCCATTCATTCCCTCACTCATTTGTATTTCTGTAGCTATGTCTTGGCTTGGGAAAGGAAGGCAAACTACTAAATATAAACCATGGTATTGTTGGCTGTAGAGGTTGTTGATGTAATCCAACCATGATTTGAGGCCTACATGTATGAGATGATTTGGCCTGTGTCCAGCTTTTCTCACAGCTACTAGTCCTGAGAATCCCAACGTGGAGATTCTAGAACAACTCCAATGGAGCCATGGAAGTAGAAGGACATACTGAGGGACTGTGTGGTAGAGAAGGGATAGGTTCCATTATCTTGGGTTGTGCAGGCTGGGTAGAAGAGAGTTGGGTAATTGGATTTATGTGGGTGTTGGGAAGCCTATGAGATATTGAGCACTGACTGATTTGGGAAGTCAAGTAACACTCTGGAACTGTCCTTGTGGATTCATAGCCATGGGTCGGGGGTGACATTGTTGTTGAGACTTGGAACAAAAGTGTCTACGATTGGGTGGAATGTCCTTGGTCTGCAACCAGTTAATGGTTTCTTTTATTAAAGACAAGTGCTCTTTGCTATGGTATTATTTATCTATGTATGATTTATTATGGTGTGTATTTATTTATCGTTGAATTCAATCTTTAGAATATGCATGCTTGTTGTTTATTGTTGTGCATGTCGTATGCTTCATTTTTTTTATGTTTAGCATGAGTCTTGATCAATGCATGTGAATCTTTCATGCCTCCTGGTTATTTAAAGTCAGGACATGGGTTGAAGAAGTCCATATAAGGGACTTGAAGTTAGCATGCCCGACATGTGGGTGGATGGGTACATTACAGAAGCCAACTGACACAAGGGAATAGGGGAATAAGAAAAATGATAGAAATTGTAAGAAGCTCGGAAATAGAACTGTAGAGCTACAAAGAAGACAATGAGAGACTGATGAGAGAACAAAGAAAAATAAATTCTCGAGTGAGGCAGAGCTTAAATCAGTTGCAAAGACAAATAAATAATGGCTCAAAACAAGAGGAAGAAGGCAGGTATCATGAAAGAAAGATGATCGTGGAAGAGTTGGATATTCAATAAGTGCTAGCATAAATCATAGACATCACTCACCTCCTTACTCAGCAAGAAACTTTTATGCATCTAAAGATTCCATAAGTAGTCCAGAGGTGTCTCCTGTTAGGAACCAAAGAAGAAGACATGAAGTGGACAATTTGCAAGGAGAGCCAGGGAAGCTTAAGCCACAATCCTTTGATAGTGAAAGAGAAAGGGAATATGATGATGAGGCATGGTTTCTTGGACTCAAGAGATATTTTAAACTCCATAACTATTCATCAAACCTAGAAGCCAGAATTTCCACCTACCATTTACATGGGAAATTTTCTATGTGTTGGGACCAGATGAAGTAAGTTGAGAATATTAATGAGAATAGGATCACTTGGAAGTAGTTCAAGAAGTATTTCAGAAGGAGTACCTCTCAAAGTACTTCTATGACAATAAAATGTAGGAGTTCTTTGAACTTAGGCTGGGAAGCACAACCATGGCAGAGTATGAGAAGAAGTTCTTAGGGTTGTTAAAGTATGTAGGGTGCATAAATGATGAGAAGGTGAAAATAAATAGGTTTTTGAGTGGACTTCCATCCTTTTATAAAGAAAATATTTGGTATGATGAACCCAAGACCTTGACTGAGACCATTAAGAAGGATAAGTACCTGTATGAGAAATTCCAGGGCAGAGAATCCATGCAAAAATATTGGAAGGATAATAAGAAGGAGAAGTTTGATTAGAGGAAGAAGGGATTCAAACCTCCTTTCAACAGAATCGAACCTAATAAAAATCATCAAGACCAGTATGCTAAGGATGAATCCAAGAAAGAAGAATCCTTGGGAAAAGGGGAAGACCACCAATCCAATGTTGGGGATGCAAAGAAGATCACATGTATAAGGATTTCCCACATAGAAAGGACAGAGGGAAGACCATGCACAACACCCAAGAGGCTACAACAGTAGAAGAAATGGGAAGAATTTATGCAACCTTAGATGATCGACAAGCAGAGTACCAATCCAATATGATTGAGGTGGAAGGTAAGATCATAAATCACCATGTTGCTATTTTAATTGATTCAGGAGAAATTCATTGTTACATTCATCCAAAAATAGTGGATAGTTTATATTTGGAGAAAATTAAGTTTGGAAAATCATGTTTGGTTCATCTATCCACTTGAACCAAAAGGAGAATCCATGATAAGGTCAGAGGTTGTTCCATAAGTATTAATGGTGTGAATACTAGTGCTGATCTAAATATCATACCATTGGGGTCTTATGATATTCTAATTGGAATGGATTGGTTGGACAAACATCATGTTCTCCTAGATTTTCATAACAAGACATTTACATGTATTGATGAAGAAGGGAAATAGAGCATTGTGAAAGGTGTTCCAAGACCCATCTCTATAAGAGATATTTCAGCCTTACAGTTGAATAGGTGTTTCAGAAAAGGATGTCAATTGTATGCAGCCCATTTGGAGAAGACAGAAAAGAAAAAGGGGCTAAGACTTGAATATTTCTCAGTACTACAAGAATTTGAAGATGTATTCCAAGAAATACCAGGGTTGCCACCAAAAATGAAAATAGATTTCTCTATTGATTTAGTGTCAGGAGCTTCCCTGATGTTAAAAACACTTTAAATAATGAGTACACCAAAGTTAAAATAATTACAAATGCATTTGGAAGAATTGTTGAAGAAACGATGCATACGTCCAATTGTTTGACCTTGGGGAACACCAATACTCTTTGTCAAAAAGAAGGATGGAACTTTGAGGCAGTGCATTGACTTTCAACAATTGAATAAATCCATTGTAAAGAACAAGTACCCTCTACCCAGAATTGATGAACTCTTTGATCAACTAAGAGGAGCAAAGATATTTTCAAAGATAGACTTGAGGTCATGGTACCATCAGGTAAGAATCAAATAAGAATACATCCATAAGATAGCCTTTAGAACTTGGTATGGACATTATGAATTTTTAGTGGTGCCATTTGGATTGTCCAATGCACCAGCTATCTTTATGTGCTTAATGAATAGCATATTCATAAATTACTTGGATAAGTTTGTCATAGTATTCCTAGACGACATACTTGTCTATTCTAAGTTAGATGACATACATGCAAGGAAGGACTTGGTGGATCCCTCACTCAAAATGGACATGTCATTGGTTATGAGTCCAGAAATCTTAAAGAACATGAGAGGAACTATGCCACGCATGACTTGGAACTTGTTGTCATTGATCACGCATTGAAGATATGGAGGCATTATCTCATGGGGAAGAGATTTGAACTTAGAATAGACCACTGTGGTTTGAGATATCTTTTTGAACAACCAACTTTGAATGCCAGGAAAACAAGATGGCTAGAATTTTTAAGTGAATATGATTTTGATATCAATCATATCAAGGGAAAAGAAAATAAAGTTGTTGATGCACTTAGTAGAAGAATATATTTCATGCATGATACAACTGTTAGTATGCATCAGTCAGATTTAAAGAGAAAATTTTTTAGATGTTGTTGTCACAGACCATCATTACCTACAGGTAAAAGAAAGCTTACAGCAAGAAAATGTACAATAGAAAATGTTATGATCCAAATTCTCAAAATCTCATAAAATAACAGAAGTACACACCATGTATAGAATTTCAGCGTGGAGCACAAATCCAATATAGATAAGTTACACAATAAATTCTTAAAGAATAGGGGAACCCCCTCCAAATAACCCAATACCATTCATACTTCACAATTCACATATAAATAATGAATACATGATCTCTTATATATAACTATTCACACTTTCACATGAGGCCCATTTATCACTAGGCCGACCCTATTACATATGTATTTACACATTACATGTACATTTAGGCCCCTATATGCACCCCCCTTGGGGTCATATCATATACATTTAGCCATATATATGCCCCTCTTGGGTCATAACATAGTACCCTTCTTCAAAAAGATTTGTCCTCAAAGATTTGCATTTAAAGGCTTCACATGTGATGAAACCAAGTAATATTATTTTATTATATTCCTTCTTTCTTCATTCCATTGTTGATGATCTATCCATCCAAAATCATTTTTTTTTGGTCTTAATCCTTGGTGTCTAGTTGTTGAATAATTTTCTTCCCTTTGATTCCATGTATTTTCGTTGAAGCTTCTCCAATTTGTAGTTGTTGTTGGTGTCTAATAATAGCTTGTTGAAGATTAGTTTGGTGATCCCTTGTTCCATGAATATTGACAAGTATTCCATCTTCTTACTTCATAATTTTGATATTGTCCTTCTTGTCTTCCTTGAAATGTTTCTTGGTAATGAGGGTGTCGATATGGTTTCACATTTGATGGTCTTCCTTCACTTTGCACATGCATTTCGTCTATCTTCTTTTCAACAACAATGGAATCCTCGATCATCTTTGTTTGGTCTTTGATTACTATAGCCTTCGAGATAATACCATCATATTTGGCATGTACATCCTCTATATGGAGTTCAACATCTTCAAGTATCTTCTATTGACCTTCTTGAATATTGTCTTCTTTCTCCTTTTGAAGCTGCAATGTGATCCGATCTAACAAATTCTGGTGTCCTTCTTCAATTCTGGCTTGTGTTTATGACTTTACCTCATCCGTATTTAAGGATTCCTCAACCTTCTTGCAAGTTTCCTCTTGTAGTATTTTGGTAGATTCTTCATCCAAGATTCTTCTTTCTTCTTTATTTTGAAAATTATTCTTTTCTTCGTTCAATCTCTTAACCTTGTCCAATAGTTTTTTATTATGGCTTTGTAATCTCTTCGTTTTTATTTTTCAAATCTTCTCTTGATTCATCTCTTTCCCACTTGCCTTTGCTAGTCTTTTCTTGCTTTAGGTTCTTAACCTCCTTAATGAGTGATTCATTGAGGGATATTATCTTCGATAGCTCCTCACCCTTATTCTTAATATCTTCCTTTTATTCTTTTAATTCATCTTGAATTCTATACATTTCCTCCATTTTTGTATCCCTAATCCATTTATCTGAGAAGAGTTTTTCAAATTCTTCCCATGTGCAGTGCCATCTAGTATTTTAATCAACACTCATCCACCACTTCCAAGCTTCATCAAAAAAATAATCTCTTTCTTTCCTAGGATTCATATTATATTCTTTTACCAACCTCAACCATTCCATAGGATTGATTTCATCTTTATCTTCATCTCCTGTAAATTTAGGTATTTCCATTGATTCTTAATTGAGGTCTAATTCCAACCCTCAAATCAAAACCTCAATATGTTAAGAATAAATATCTCAAATAGTTGTAATAATTGTTACAATATTCTCTTCTATGTGTTAAATTTCCAATGGATTTTGAATCAGATCAATCAGACATTCCAATAAAATGTTATGATAGTTTTAAGTGAACATACCTTTAAAACCCTAATTTGGAGTCTGTCCTCCTAACTGACCTTACTTATGATGTATCTGTTGGATTACTGAGAGGGGGGGTGAATCAGTAATAGCGTAATTAGAGTCCTTTTTCTTCAAATAATCCAAGTGTTATATCAATGTAGAATTATTATCCAATAATGAGCAGTAAGAAATGAACAATCACACACATACACAATACACCAGTGTTTTACGTGGAAACCCAAATCGGGAGAAAACCACAGAATGATTTTTCTTATATGTCTTGAAGAATTACATTCATTGGAAGCACCAACTTCCTTTGTTTTCTAACTGCAACTAGAAGGAGGCTCCAACCCCCTAGTTTCTCAGGCTACAACCTGAGGGAAGATCCAACTCCCCAATTCTCTAGCTACAACCAGAAGGAGGCTACAACCCCCTATGTTCTTCAGCTACAACCGAAAGGTGGCTACAACCACATATCCTTGCCCCGTCCAACTGCCCTGAAGTAGAAGTAGAATGATTGACTCACTGTCACATTATCACTATGATATATACCACTACAAACCTGTACCAATCAAACTGTACCAAACAACCTGCACCATGCATCAATCTGTACCTCAACCTGTAATCAACCTGTACCATAAACAATTGCATCAACCATGCACCAACCTGTACCAACCAAACTGTAATCAACTTGTACCGTAAACAAGTGCATCAACCATGCACCAAGTATGTACCAATCATGTATCAACTAATCATCAACTATGACTCATCAATATGTACCAACATCATCAATTATACACCTCATGTATGTGTCAACTCATCAACTACTTGTCTCAACCATGTACCCGACATGTACCTCAACCAAAAGCCCTCATCAATTTCATCATCTAAATATGATTTGTAACTTTGTAATAGACCTGGTGTATATTATCACATTTCTTCAAACCTTCCTTAACTTTAACAACAAGAGACTAGCATTTTCATCAAACGTTTCTTTAATCTCACATGCCTAGTTTTGGATTAGTCAACAACCCTCACTTGAAATAATCATAACTTTGTACCTGTAATGAATAAATATCTAAAAATAATACACAATGTTATTCAGTGTGTTTTATGCAATTACTCCAGTTTTCACTACTTGTAACCTCTCAGAAAAGGAGTTATAGAAAAAATGGCACACCTTGCTAAATTCTGGCTTATTCTAGAGAGCGACCTTGTAGAGAGTTCCCCACACAGAATATTTTTTGAAATGATATGAAACTATTACAAAGAATACTAAAGATTTTAATCTAACCAACACATTTTGTCTTACTAAATTTGGATCTGTTATGAAGAAGTTATGATGTTTTTACCCGAAACACTTGTTTTTAAATAGTTTCAGGACTAGCCAGAAACCCTATTTTCCACAGAGTGTAACTCCAAAAATAAAATGACCCACAAGCTTAATTTTTTACCATAGATACTTGGATATGTTTCCTCAATGGCATATCAATTTCACAATCTGAATCATTCTATAAAAAAAATTATTCCAAAAATGGTAAGATGACCTGTAAAAAACATACCTTAGAAAGCATCATCAAAAGAATTTATCCTTCCTTGAATTCCGACCTTCTTTTCTTCACTTTCCTCAAAATTTCGGCTTAGATATCATTTGGTTACCTCAAAAAACTATAGGTATTAAATATGCTCAAGTGTGTCTTAAATGAGAGACCCTTGCCTCTTATTTATACTCTCCAAGTAGCTTCCTTAAAAACATTTTCTAGGTCACTTTACCCACTTTCCTTATTTTAGGGTTAACCCACTTCTAATTTCTCCATTAAATTTATTATTTAAAAAAATTATTTTGTATTCACTTTGAATTATAGTACACTCATCACTTCACTTTATTATTTACCTTCTAAAATCTCTTAAACCACTTTGACTACTTTAACCTTTTGGTGCTTCTAGATGACATATGAGGGTCCTCCAACTTCGTAAGGCCATAACTCTCAAACCGTGAGGAGTTATGTGACATTCCACATACCACCAGAAATGGAATGACATGTACTATCCATATATAATAGTATTACCTAAAAATATATCAAAACTCATACCATTATCCATCAAACAAACTTGGGTCCCTTACCCAAACCTGGGGTCTCCAACTTCTCATGGCCATAACTCTCTAACCATGAGGAGTTATGTGACGTTGCATATACCACTGAAAATGGCATGAAAAGAAATATCCATATAGGATAGTTTCACTGACAAATTCATTGTTCTTCATCTCATTATTCCACAACTAAGCACTATCCATATTCGCTTCTTATCAACCATGACAAGACACTGATGAGTCATCTTTACATCAAAAAATCTTGGGTCCATTACCCAAAATTTGTGCTACAGGGCTTTCTTCAAGGGTTGACGTCAATGAAAACCAACCTCAATCAACAATCTCCCACTTTGGCATTGATGGAAACACTCTGATGAAATACTGAAATCATATCACTCATGCTCCCCCTAGAACCATGCCTCTGTCCTCTGCATCTAATAAAACTCCCCCCCTTTGTCATCAATGGAAAAGGTATATTTCCATCTGGGGTTGCTTCTCTTGACTAATCTTTCCTCTTATGGTGCTTGCTCGTGTAAATATAAGACATATAAGATAGGCATTCAAAAAAAATTCATTTTGGAGTAGAAATAACTCCAAGTCTTTGGCGAAGATATACAAAGGATTCCCGTGGAAGTGGTTTTGTAAATATGTCTGCCACTTGTTTTTTTGTGCCCACATACTCAACTCTAATGTTATTTTCTGCAACCTACTCCCATAGAAAATGATACTTGATTGGAATGTGCTTCATCTTGGAGTGCATCACTGGGTTTTTCGAGATACTGATGGCGCTTGTATTATCACAATAGATTGGAATGGGCTCATCATACTCAACCTGTATATCTGCCAGAGTTTGTTTCATCCAAAGAACCTGTGTACAACATGATGTTGCTGCAATATACTATGCCCCGGTTGTAGATAAAGATGCAGATGATTGTTTCTTACTTATCAATGATACTAAACACTCACCCAAGTAGAACACTGCTCCACTGGTGCTTCATCAGTCATCAATACAACTTGCCCAATTTGCATCTGTGTAGGCAATAAGTGATAGATCCTTTCCTTTTGGATACCATAATCCAAACTTTTCTGTTCCTTTGAGATATCTAAAAATCCTCTTCACTACTAATACATGTGATTCCTTTGGTGCTGCTTGAAATTGTGCCACATGTCCAACTGCCTACATTACATCTGGTTTGGATGTTGTCACATATAGTAGGCTGCCAATCATTGACTTGTATTGCCTCTGATCTGTAGACTTTGAATCATCATCTTTGCTCAACTTGCAACTGGTTTGCATGGGAGTGATAACTAGTTTGCAATCTTCCATTACAAACCTCTTTAGCATTTCTCTGATATACTTGGTTTGAGAAATAAAAATTCCTTGGTTGCTTTGACATATCTGAAGTCCCAGAAAGAAGGATAGTTCTCCAAGTAATGAAATTTCAAATTCATTTTGCATATCTTTTCCAAATTTATGGCTTAACATGTCATCATCACTACCAAAAATAATATCATCAACATAAACTTCAATTAATAAAATATTACCTTGACTTACCTAGATGTAGAGGTTTCTATTTGCACTTCCTTTTTTGAACCCTGCCTATTGCAGATACTTATCCAGTCTAGAGTACCATGCTCTAGGAGCCTATTTTAGACCATATAGGGCCTTCTTTAATTTACACATGTAATCTGTGTTCTCTAACAACTGAAATCCTTCTGGTTGTTCAATGTAGACTTCTTCTTCAAGTTCCCCATTCATAAAAGTTGATTTTACGTTCATCTAATATACTATAACATTTTTGGAACATGCATAAGCTAAAAGCAAATAGATTGCTTCCATTCTGGCAACTGGGGCAAATGTCTCTTCAAAGTCGATTCCTTCAATCTGAGCATATCCTTTACATACCAATCTAGCTTTGTTCCTTGTAACTTGTCCATCTCCATTCAATTTATTTCTGAAAACCCATTTTGTACTGATCACGTTCTTATTCTTTGGTCTTGGAACCAAATCCCAAGTGTCATTTTTCTCTATTTGATCCAATTCTTCATCCATGGCCTTATTCCAAAATTCATCCTTGCTAGCTTCTTGAAAATAGTTTGGTTCAATTGTAGACAAGAATGCTAGGTGTGTTTGTTTTGGTGAACGGATTCTTCTTCTAGTCTCAACTCCTGCATCTTTGTTTCTGATAATATGATCTGAAGGATGATTCTTCTGTACTCGTTTACTAGGTGTCTTTGGAGACACTTGTTGAACTTGCTCTTTTGCTTCTGTCAGATTCTCTTCATATTCCTCTTCTACTTCTTTTTCATCTTCTGCTTCTTGTTCTAAGGGTTGTTTCATTGATTCATTTTCTTCCTTTGATTCTAGTCTGCCTGTTTCATCAATTGTTATGTTGATGCTTTCCACAACTTTGTTCAATCTTAGATTATAACACTTGTATGCTTTCCTTGTACTTGAGTAACCAAAAAGTACTCCTTTTTCCACACGAGAGTCAAACTTTCCCATTCCACCATCTTCTCTTTTGATATAACATTTGCTTCCAAAAACTCTAAAGTGATTTACATTTGCTGGTCTTCCTTTGCATAGTTTGTAAGGAGTTTTTTCAGTGTTGTTTCTTAGCATTACTCTGTTTTGAATATGAACTGCTATATTTACTACTTGTGTCCAAGAAATATATGTCAATTTTGAATCCATTAGCATTGTTTGAGCCATTTCATGTACTGTCCTGATCTTTCTTTCAACAACTCCACTCTGTTGGGGTGTCCTAGCAACAAAGAATTGCCTTTTTATTCCATGACTGCTACAATAGTCCATAAATTCCTTTGAAGTGAACTCTCCTCCATTATCAGATCTCAAGCATTTGATTATTGAATCCATCTTATTTTCAACCATTTCCTTGTAGATCTTGAAGTTTTCAAAAGCTCCTGACTTGTTCTTGAGAAATCAAACTGCTGTCATTCTTGTATAATCATCAACTAATAACATAAAGTATCTCTCACCTTTTAAGTCCTTTGTTGTAGTTGGTCCAACTAGATCAGTATGTACAATTTCCAGTGGTCTTGTTGTAGAATATTCCATTGATTTGAACCTGGTCTTTGTTTGCTTTCCTTGTTGACAATGCTTGCATAAAGTGTTGGTTGGTTTTGTGATCTGGGGCATTTCTCTGACTGCTTCTCTTTTGCTGACTTTGACAATTATCAAAATGCATGTGACCCAATCTTCTGTGCCATAGTCAACTTTCATCTTCCTTTCCTAGACAACACTTTTCATTTCCAATTTCACTTAACACATATAAATTGCTTGAAGTTATTGCAGCTGTAGTAATCAATCTCCTTGAAGCTTATTTTCTTATCTCACACTTTTGTGAATTGAAAGTTACTTTATGACCTTGGTCACACATTTGACTCACACTTAGAATATTATATTTCATATCTTCTACTAGTAGAAAATTTTCTTCCTTTTCATTCTTGTTCCCAATTCGGACTGTGCCTTTTCCAATGATTTTGGATGAATCATCATTTTCGAATGAGACTGATCCATCTATTTCCTTTCGTAATGTAAGAAACTTATCTCTATCACCTATCATGTGTTTTGAACACCCACTATCAACATACCAACCACGTTTCTTCTGCTTAGCTTGTAGAATGAGTGTGCATTCTTCATTTCTATATTGTTCTTGCTTTCTTATCCATGTCTTTTTCTATGGTTCTTATTTGTGACCGTTGTTATTCTTTTGATGTTCTTTAGGAGAAATTGTCATTCTGCACTATTTGGCCACATGTCCAAAATTGTTACATTTGTAACATTCCACTTCATTGCTCAAAGATTCAAACCTGTTGTAACTTATTCTTTGTGTTTCACTAGGCCTTCTTGAATAACCCCTTTATGTATAACTCTCAAAGTTGTTGTTGTTCCTATTGTTAGCTCTACAATTCATAGCTTTATGTCCAAAATTATTACATGCATAACATAAACCAAAAAATATAGTTTGATACATGGGAGTTGAATATATTCTAAAAGGAGGTGCTATTATGAATCCTTCTTCTTCTTTTTGAGGCTTATCTGTCTGTTGTTGATTCTGAAATCTCAATCTTCTTGGTGGAAGAGTGTCCCTGAAATCTTCCTTGTGTATCTTCTGATCCCCTTTGATTGTTTCTACATAGATTTTTGGATATGTTTCTTGCTTTGTTGTTTTGGAGCTTGATCCCTTTTCTGTTTGATTGTATCCAAGTCCGGTCTTGTCAAAATGATATTTTTGACTGCTGATAATGTCGTCCAAAACTTTTGAGCTATTCTGCATATTTTTCTTTCGAATATCCTTTCTTAGTGTGACAATCTTTGCTTCCAAGTTTCCAATGATCCTGTCCTTTTCTTCTAGCTGTTCTTTGAGTGCTTATTCAATTATTTTATCTTCTTCTATTTGAACCTTCAATTTTGTGATCATTTGTTCTAGTCCTTGAGTGTCTTCTTTCGTGTCTAGTTCTGCTTGTAGTTTCTTGTTTTTCTTCTTTTCTCTTCTGATAACTTCTATGGCACACATTAATTCTTCTCAAAATTCAACTTCTTCCTCTTCAATTTCTTCTTCGACTTCTTCATATTCTTCCTTGGATTCTTCATATTATTCTTCAGAGTCTTCTTTATCAAAGTCTTCTATTGCCATGAATAGAACTCTTCTTGTCTCACTGTCATTGACTTAATCTTCATTTGATGATGAGATGTCTTCTTTGGTGCATAAGATTTTCTTGAAAACTTTCTTTGTAGTTCTTTTGCCTTTATATGTTTGTTTGCCTTTTGAGTAACCTTCATCATTTCTCTTTTTCTTATAAAGACATTTTTTAGAAAAATGACCAATACCATCACAATTAAAACAAATTAAAGGAAGCTTACCTCTATAGCTATTGTCGGTTCCCTTGTTCAATCTTTTGATGAAGTTGGCCACTTATTCATCATCTTCTGAGATGTCATTGTTCCTTCTATATTCTTCTTGTTCCTTTTTCTTTTTCTTTGATCTTTTTGATGATTTGAAGGTTACTTCTTTTACATCTGGATTTTCCTTTTCAGTTCTCATTTCATATGCTGTGAAGATTCCATGAAGTTCATCCATGCTTATTGAGTCTAGATCTGATCTTTCTTCTAGTGCTAATATCTTAGGGTTGAATCTCATAGGAAGAAATCTTAGTACCTTTTGAACAATTACAGATTCTTCGATTTCTTCTCCCAATCCTATGATTCCATTCACTGTTTCATCGTCTCATAAGAAGTAGGTTGCAATATCTTCATCTTCCTTCATTTATAGTTGTTCGAACTGACCTCTGTAATTTTGAAGCTTTGCTTCTTTGACTTTTGTATCTCCTTCATAAATATTTCGAAGCTTGTTTCAAATCTCCTTAGCGAATTTACAATGTGCAGCTTTGGTGAATAGCGTATTACTGAGACCATTCAAAAGTGAATTTGTGGCCTTGGAATTATTCTCACCGAGTTTTACTTCTTTTTCATTTGTTGGTGGAACTGCTAGTGCTATGTATCCATCTACAATTGATTGCCAAACTTGAAATCCCTGTGCCTGTATATATGTCTTCATCCTTATGCTCCAAAAAGCATACTTCTATCCATCAAACTGTGGTATTCCATTTTTATACAAGTCGGTATTCTCCATGATCTACCTTTTAGTGGTTAAACTGATTTCTTAAGGAACTTGCTCTGATACTTGTTGGATTACTAAAAGGGGGGGGTGAATCAGTAATAGCGTAATTAGAGTCCCTTTTCTTCAAATAATCCAAGTGTTATATCAATGTAGAATTATTATTCAATAATGAGCAATAAGAAATGAACAATCACACACATACATAGTACACCAGTGTTTTACGTGGAAACCCAAATTGGGAGAAAACCACATAATGATTTTTCTTTAATGTCTTGAAGAATTACATTCATTGGAAGCACCAACTTCCTTTTTTTTTTGAGCTGCAACTAGAAGGAGGCTCCAACCCCCTAGTTTCTCAGGATACAACATGAGGGAAGCTCCAACTCCAAAATTCTCTGGCTACAACTAGAAGGAGGCTACAACCCCCTATGTTCTCTGGCTACAACCACCTGTCCTTTCCCCATTCAACCACCTTGAAGTAGAAGTAGAATGATGGAACCACTGTGACACTATCACTGTGAGATATACCGATGTAAACTTGTACCAATCAACCTGCACCATGCATCAACCATGCATCAACCTGTACCTCAACCTGTACCATAAACAAGTGCATCAACCATGCACCAACCTGTACCAACCAACTTGTAATCAACCTGTACCATAAACAATTGCATCAACCATGCACCAAGTATGTACCAAACATGTATCAACTACTCATCAACTATGACTCATCAATATGTACCAACATCATCAACTATACACCTCATGTATGTTCCAACTCATCAACTACTTGTCTCAACCATGTACCCGACATGTACCTCAACCAAAATCCCTCATCAATTTCATCATACAAATATGATTTGTAACTATGTAATAGACCTGGTGTATATTATCACATTTATACAAACCTTCCTTAACTTTAACAACAAGAGACTAGCATTTTCATCAAACTTTTCTTTAGTCTCACATGCCTAGTTTTGGATTAGTCAACAACCCTCACTTGAAATAATCATAACTTTGTACCTGTAATGAATAAATATCCGAAACTTATATAAAATGTTCTTCAGTGTGTTTTATGCAATTACTCCAGGTTTCACTACTTGGAACTTAGAAAATGATTTATAGAAAAAATGACACACCTTGCTGAATTCTGGCTTATTCTAGAGAGTAAACTTGTAGAGCATGCCCCACACGAAATATTTGTTTAAATGATATGAAACTGTTACAAAGAATACTACAGACTGTACTCTAACCAACAAATTTTGTATTACTGAATTTGGATATGTTATGAAGAAGTTATGGCATTTTTACCTGAAACACATGTTTTTGACTAGTTTCAGGACTAACCACAAACCCTATTTTCCACGAAGTGTAACTCCAAAAATAAAACGACCCACAAGCTGAATGTTTTACCACAAATACTTGGATATGTTTCCTCAATGGTATAGAAATATCACGGTCTGAATCATTCAAAGTTATTCTGAAAATGGTGAGATGACCTGTAAAAAACATACCTTAGAAAGCATCATCAAAAGAATTTATCCTTCCTTGAATTCCGACCTTCTTTTCTTCACTTTCCTCAGAATTTCGGCTTAGATATCATTTGGTTACCTCATATACCTATAGGTATTCAATATGCTCAAGTGTGTCTTAAATGAGATAGCCTTGCCTCTTATTTATACTCTCCAAGTAGCTTCCTTAAAAACATTTTCTAGGTCACTTTACCCACTTTCCTTATTTTAGGGTTAACCCACTTCTAATTTCTCCATTAAATTTATTATTTAAATAATTTATTTTGTATTCA
>ML803302.1:35804-51075 GCA_009831015.1 Picea engelmannii
TGAGGAAGATTAGGCCACCATCCTTTGATGGTGAAAAAGAAAAGGAAGATAATGTTTAAGCATGGTTGCTTGGACTCATGAGATATTTCCAATTGCATAATTATTCATCAAACCTAAAAGACATAATTTCCACCTACCATTTTCATGGGAAAGCTTCTATGTGGTGGGATCAACTGAAGCAAGTTGAACATATTAATGAGAATAGGATCACTTGGAAGTATTTCAAGAAGTATTTCCAGAAGGAGTACATCTCAGAGCATTTCTATGACAAGAAAATGCAGGAGTTCTTTGAACTCAGGTTGGGAAGCATGACTATGGTAGAATATGAGACGAAGTTACTGGGGTTGTTAAGTATGTCGGGTTCATAAATGATGAGAAGGTGAATGTACAGAGTTTTTTGAGTGGGCTTCCAACCTTTTATAAAGAAAATATTCGGTATGATGATCCCAATATCATGATTGAGGCCATCAGGAAAGCTAAGCACCTATATGAGGAAGGCCATGACATAGAATCCATGCAGAAGTCTTGGAAGGATAAAAATAAGGAGAATTTTGAACAGAGGAAGAAGGGAGTCAAACCTCCTTTCAATATAAATGAGCCTAATAAAAATCATCAAGATCAGTATGCCAAGGATGAATCCAAGAAAGAAGATTCCTTCGAAAAAAAGGGGAAGACCACCAATCCAATGTTGAGGATGCAAAGAAGATCACTTGTACAAGGATTTCCCACATAGAAAGGATAGAGTGAAGACTATGCACAACATCCAAGAGGATACAATAATTGAATACATGGGAATAATTTATGCATCCTTAGATGATCGACAAGTAGAATACCAATCCAACATGATTGAGGTGGAAGGTAAGATCATAAATCAACTTGTTGTTATTTTAATTGATTCAGGAGCAAGTCATTGTTACATTGATCCTAAAATAGTGGATAGATTACATTTGGAGAAAAGTAATCTTGGGAAATCAATTTTGGTTCAGCCAGCCACTGGAACCAAAAGGAGAATCCATGATATGGTTATAGGTTGTTCCATAAGTCTTAATGGTGTGAATACTAGTGCTAATGTAAATATTATACCATTGGGGTCTTATGATATTCTAATTGGAATGGATTGGTTGGAAAAGCATCATGATGTACTAGAATGTCATAGAAAGACATTTACATGTCTTGATGGAGATGGAAAACAAAGCACTGTGAAAGGAGTTTCAAGACCCATCTCTATAAGAGAGATTTCATCTTTACAATTGAAGAGATGATTCAAAAAAGGATTTCAATTGTATGCAACCCATGTGGAGGATCCAAAAAAGACAAAGGGGCCCAACCTTGAAGATTTCTCGGTACTACAATAATTCTATGATGTATTCCAAGAAATACCAGGGTTTCTGCCAAAAAGGGAGATAGATTTTTCTATTGATTTAGTTCCAGGAGCTTCCCCGGTGTCAAAAACACCTTACCGAATGAGTGCACCAGAGTTAAAATAATTACAAATGTAGTTGGAGGAATTGATGAAGAAAGGGTACATATGCCCAAGTGTTTCACCTTGGGCTGCACCAGTACTTTTTTTCAAAAAGAAAGATGGGACCTTGAGGCTGTGTATTTAATTTTGACAGTTGAATAACTCCACTATGAAGAACAAGTACCCTCTACCCAGAATTGATGACCTCTTTGATCAGCTAAGAGGAGCAAAGATATTTTCAAATATAGACTTGAGATGAGGATACCATCAGGTAAGAATCAAGGAATAAGACATCCATACGACAACCTTTAGAACTAGGTATGGGAATTATGAATTTGTAGTGGTTCCATTTGGAATGAACATGCACCAGTTGTCTTTATGTGCTTAATGAATGGCATATACAAAAATTATTTGAATAAGTTTGTCATAATATTCCTGGATGACATACTTGTTTATTCCAAGTCTGAAGAGGAACATGAACATCACCTAAGACTAGTATTGCAAGTGTTGAGAGAACGTCAGTTGTATGCCAAACTAAGTAAGTGTTATTTTTACCAAGAACAAATCCATTACTTGGGAAACATTATTTCAGAACAAGGCATAGAAGTGGATCTAGAGAATATTGAAGCAATTAGAGGATGGCCAATACCTAGGAATGTTTTAGAAGTCAGATATTTTATGGGGTTAGTTGGTTACTACATAATATTCATAGTAGGGTTCTATAAGATTGTTCATCCCATCACTTCTTTGCAAAATAAGGGAATTAAATTTGAATGGACATCTGAATTTGTAGATAACTTTAATTTGTTGAAGAAATTACTTATTAGTGCACCTGTGTTAAATATTGTTGACCCTGTTAGTAACATTTCTTGTCCGAAGCACAAAAGTGATCAGGCCTGCAAGGGGTGCGATGAGCGCCGAGCGCAGCTCACAGAAAAAGTCTATTTCAGGCTTAAATCAAGCGAGCGAGCAATCTGATTTCGATGATCAGGATTCATCCAAAGGGACAGATCAAAGGTTGGTGGAAAATCATAGTTAGCGAAGTTGCGCCAATGTTAGCGCAATAGATAGCGCCCATGTTTTGTGCATGAATGGATGACAGTCATTCATCCCAAAGGGCACGTGGCATGAGATTAGGTCACGTCGGCTTTTCGACAATCGTGAGTGCAAGGGGTGAAGGTTTTATGTCTTTGAACATCGTGAAACCCCGAACCCCGACAGCACCGAAAGCGCCGAAACTGGGGCTCGTGACATCATGAAGCATTTTCAGCCATCCATCTAAAGGGAACACCTGGCAGCAAATTGAGCCATCTCGGCGTTTCGCCTATCGCGAATCCAAGGTGCAAAGAACAACCCCGTTATATTTCGATGCGCGAGGTGTCGGGAGAGTCCCAGACCCGGGCCCACATTATTGTCGAGAGAGTTAAGAGCTGTCAGATCTAGAGGGACACATGGTGCCAGATTAAGCCGTCTCAGTGAATCGCTCATCGTGATTTTGATCAGCAAAGATCAGCCCCTTCATATTCGAGAACGCCGAAAGCACCTTGGGAATAAGCACGTGGTCACAGTCTGTGGTCACTTGGAGGAAGAAAGGAGCTGTGTAAAGAAGGCCAAGTCACCGAGTTCAGTTACAGAGGGGATCATCGCGATCTCTAGGTGCCATCGGATCCGATCTCCATACTATTTCTCGCCTGGAGTAAATGACGGAAAGAGCGGGTGGTTGAAACCTCCTTTCGTTCATTAAGTGAGGGGATGGAGGGTCTGGCAAGCCATCTTTCCAAAGAGGTCCTGTGTATCAATTTTCTCAAAGAAACCACGCCAAAGTCCTCGACTCAACAGAGAAGTCTGTGCATGCTAACCCAACACTTAATGGCTCAACTACCCTCCTTGCAGGAGCCATGCATAGTTAAGATGGCGCTTAAAGAAAGATATCAGTACGAGTTTGAATGAAGGGACACCAAGCTTTGGGTGACTGGACACACCTTTGTGAGGTGAATTTTTCTGAGTATATAGACTCAATATCTGTATTTTTGTAAGGCATCGATAGTAGAGTTGAGCTCCCGATTGTAAAGTTTTAACGCACTCTAGTCCTCTGGTTATGCATCTTTATGTAAGATTTCTTGTTTGATAACAGACAGTCTTCTCATTCCATCTGGTTTTCATCTTACGCTAAGAGAGTTCGTGATCGACTGATTCGCATGAATTATGGAAATTATGTTGTGATAAAGGATTTACTGTGGCACTATTGTTTTCTCTAGTTTTCTTTGTTTGAGTGTAAGAAGATCTTGCATTTAGATGTCTTCTTCCACAATTTGTTAGGAACCTGATGTTTACTACAGACCTTAGCATCTCTCTGATACAAGTCTTCCCCCTACTCACCCTTACTACAACTCATTGTTTGAAGTTATCTAAGACCTCACTTGCCCATGCATGCCTGGCCTAGTTTCGAAGTTAGAACCACGTCTTTTGAGTTAACCTCCATTTGATCACCCCATTAAACAAATCATGACATAAACTGATGGGCGTCGGGCTCTGCTCCTGCTGCAATCTAGGGGTGACTTCTGATGCTAACAGACCCAAATGAAAGTTTTGTGGTATGCACAGATGTATGTAAGGAAGGGCTTGGTGGAGTCCTCAAAATGGACATGTCATTGGTTATGAGTCCAAAAATCTTAATGAACATGAGAGGAAGTATGAAACACATGAATTGGATCTTGTTTCCATTGTTCACGCATTGAATATGTGGAGGCATTATCTCATGGGAAATAGATTTGAATTGAGAATAGACCACAGTGGTCTGAAGTATCTTTTTCATCAGCCAACTTTGAATTCCATGCAAACAAGATGGCTGGAATTTTTAAGTGAATACAAATTTGATATCAAGCATATCAAAGGAAAAAAAAATAAAGTTGTTGATGCGCTTAGTAGAAGAGTACATCTCATGCATGCTACAACTTTTAGTATGCATCAATCAAACTTGAATTGAAAAATTTTAGATGTTGTTGTTACAAATCAACATTATCTATAGGTAAAGGAAAGATTATAGCAAGGAGATGTACAATAGAAAATGAAAGAGTATGAGATGAAGGAAGATGTATTACTTATGCATAAAAATAGAATTTATGTTCCTTGTTCTGGAGAACTTAGGAATCTGGTACTAAAAGAAATGCATAATGTTCCATATGTTGGACATCCTGGTTACCAGAAAATGATTAAAGCAGTAAGAAGTCAATTCTTTTGGCCAGGAATGAAAAAGGATGTTGTTTATTACATCGCTAGATGTGTGGAATGATAGAAAGTGAAGGTTGAGCATAGGCACCCAATGGGTTTTCTACAACCATTACCGATTCCGAAGAATAAATGGAAAGTGATAACCATTGAATTTATAACTAAATTTCCCAGGATAGAAAGACAACATGATTCAATCATGGTAGTGGTTGACAAATTGAAAATGGTTGCTCATTTTTTTCCTGTAAAAAAAAACACATACAACAGCTAATATTGTAGAAATTTACATGAGGGAGATTGCTAGGTTGCATGGGATACCTAGGACAATTGTCTCAGATAGAGACACAAAGTTTACTTCAAATTTCTAGAAGGGATTATTTAAAGGATTTGGTACAAATATGAAATTTGTCATAGCTTACCATCCACATTAATATGGGAAGACAAAGAGAGTTAACCAAGTAATTGAAGACATGTTGAGAATGTATGTGATGGATAAGCCCTCTAAGTGGGAATATTACTTGCACTTGGTTGAGTTTGACTATAATAATGGGTATCAAGATTCATTGAAAATGATCCCATTTGAATCTTTGTATGGTAGGAAATGTAATACTCTAGTGAGTTGGGACAACTCAGCAGATAGAGTGGTACTTGGTCCAGAGTTGCTCAAGGATATGGAAGACCAGATGGTTAAGATTAAGAAGAATTTAAAGGCAGCTCAGGATAGACAGAAAGTTTATACAGATAAGAATAGGAAAAAAAGAGAATTTAAAGTGGGGGATCATTTTCTTTTGAATGTGAGGCCCAAGAAGAGCTCTTTGAAGTTGGGTAGTTGTACAAAGTTGACAACCAAATTTTGTGGTCCATTTAAGATATTGGACAGAATGTGCATAAAGTATTTCATTTCTCTTTGCTAAAGAAATATGTACATGATCCTAACCATGTTATTGATTGGCATCTTATTCATGTAGAGATAGAGGGAGACTTTCAGGTCCATCCAGTGTGAATATTGGATAGAAAAGTCAAAATGCCCCGGAATCGAGCTATAGAGATAGTAAAAGTTCAGTGGACCTGCAACGGTCCTGAATATGCTACCTGGGAGCATGAATATGCCCTGCGGGTAGAGTACCCACAGATTTTTGAATAAAATTTAGAATTTTGATTCCTATTTTGTATATGCACCGAGGACAGTGCCAAAATAAGGGGGAGGTGATGTAACACCCCAGGTTTTGAGCCCCATATTAAATAATTTATTTTTTTAATTGTTGAGAGGACAGAGTGCCCAAACAATTAAAATAGGCCATTGTTCTTAAGAGAAGTAATGTTTTGATCATTATTAATAATAAATACATCGTTGGTTGCTATACGAACAAGGACTAGAGTTATAGGGGGCTATGATTCCACAAGAGAGGGGGATTGAGGGGCTAAGTGTTTATTTTCATTTTTTAATTACCCATTTTGTGTAATGGGGGAAATTAGTTACGTGAGATTCTTGGGGGAATGCCATGAGGTTCTTGATTCCTAAGAATTACATAAACCTGTCCCTGGTCTGTTTGGGGGTTTTTCTCTCTCTCTCACTCCTGTTCTTGTTCTTGTTCCTCTATTGGTTGCCTCACTCACAAACTCATGCACTCATTCATTCACTCATTCACTCACTTTCTTGATGTTCACCCCTCTCATGGAGATTGCACTCCATTCATTCCCTCACTCATTTGTATTTCTGTAGCTATGTCTTGGCTTGGGAAAGGAAGGCAAACTACTAAATATAAACCATGGTATTGTTGGCTGTAGAGGTTGTTGATGTAATCCAACCATGATTTGAGGCCTACATGTATGAGATGATTTGGCCTGTGTCCAGCTTTTCTCACAGCTACTAGTCCTGAGAATCCCAACGTGGAGATTCTAGAACAACTCCAATGGAGCCATGGAAGTAGAAGGACATACTGAGGGACTGTGTGGTAGAGAAGGGATAGGTTCCATTATCTTGGGTTGTGCAGGCTGGGTAGAAGAGAGTTGGGTAATTGGATTTATGTGGGTGTTGGGAAGCCTATGAGATATTGAGCACTGACTGATTTGGGAAGTCAAGTAACACTCTGGAACTGTCCTTGTGGATTCATAGCCATGGGTCGGGGGTGACATTGTTGTTGAGACTTGGAACAAAAGTGTCTACGATTGGGTGGAATGTCCTTGGTCTGCAACCAGTTAATGGTTTCTTTTATTAAAGACAAGTGCTCTTTGCTATGGTATTATTTATCTATGTATGATTTATTATGGTGTGTATTTATTTATCGTTGAATTCAATCTTTAGAATATGCATGCTTGTTGTTTATTGTTGTGCATGTCGTATGCTTCATTTTTTTTATGTTTAGCATGAGTCTTGATCAATGCATGTGAATCTTTCATGCCTCCTGGTTATTTAAAGTCAGGACATGGGTTGAAGAAGTCCATATAAGGGACTTGAAGTTAGCATGCCCGACATGTGGGTGGATGGGTACATTACAGAAGCCAACTGACACAAGGGAATAGGGGAATAAGAAAAATGATAGAAATTGTAAGAAGCTCGGAAATAGAACTGTAGAGCTACAAAGAAGACAATGAGAGACTGATGAGAGAACAAAGAAAAATAAATTCTCGAGTGAGGCAGAGCTTAAATCAGTTGCAAAGACAAATAAATAATGGCTCAAAACAAGAGGAAGAAGGCAGGTATCATGAAAGAAAGATGATCGTGGAAGAGTTGGATATTCAATAAGTGCTAGCATAAATCATAGACATCACTCACCTCCTTACTCAGCAAGAAACTTTTATGCATCTAAAGATTCCATAAGTAGTCCAGAGGTGTCTCCTGTTAGGAACCAAAGAAGAAGACATGAAGTGGACAATTTGCAAGGAGAGCCAGGGAAGCTTAAGCCACAATCCTTTGATAGTGAAAGAGAAAGGGAATATGATGATGAGGCATGGTTTCTTGGACTCAAGAGATATTTTAAACTCCATAACTATTCATCAAACCTAGAAGCCAGAATTTCCACCTACCATTTACATGGGAAATTTTCTATGTGTTGGGACCAGATGAAGTAAGTTGAGAATATTAATGAGAATAGGATCACTTGGAAGTAGTTCAAGAAGTATTTCAGAAGGAGTACCTCTCAAAGTACTTCTATGACAATAAAATGTAGGAGTTCTTTGAACTTAGGCTGGGAAGCACAACCATGGCAGAGTATGAGAAGAAGTTCTTAGGGTTGTTAAAGTATGTAGGGTGCATAAATGATGAGAAGGTGAAAATAAATAGGTTTTTGAGTGGACTTCCATCCTTTTATAAAGAAAATATTTGGTATGATGAACCCAAGACCTTGACTGAGACCATTAAGAAGGATAAGTACCTGTATGAGAAATTCCAGGGCAGAGAATCCATGCAAAAATATTGGAAGGATAATAAGAAGGAGAAGTTTGATTAGAGGAAGAAGGGATTCAAACCTCCTTTCAACAGAATCGAACCTAATAAAAATCATCAAGACCAGTATGCTAAGGATGAATCCAAGAAAGAAGAATCCTTGGGAAAAGGGGAAGACCACCAATCCAATGTTGGGGATGCAAAGAAGATCACATGTATAAGGATTTCCCACATAGAAAGGACAGAGGGAAGACCATGCACAACACCCAAGAGGCTACAACAGTAGAAGAAATGGGAAGAATTTATGCAACCTTAGATGATCGACAAGCAGAGTACCAATCCAATATGATTGAGGTGGAAGGTAAGATCATAAATCACCATGTTGCTATTTTAATTGATTCAGGAGAAATTCATTGTTACATTCATCCAAAAATAGTGGATAGTTTATATTTGGAGAAAATTAAGTTTGGAAAATCATGTTTGGTTCATCTATCCACTTGAACCAAAAGGAGAATCCATGATAAGGTCAGAGGTTGTTCCATAAGTATTAATGGTGTGAATACTAGTGCTGATCTAAATATCATACCATTGGGGTCTTATGATATTCTAATTGGAATGGATTGGTTGGACAAACATCATGTTCTCCTAGATTTTCATAACAAGACATTTACATGTATTGATGAAGAAGGGAAATAGAGCATTGTGAAAGGTGTTCCAAGACCCATCTCTATAAGAGATATTTCAGCCTTACAGTTGAATAGGTGTTTCAGAAAAGGATGTCAATTGTATGCAGCCCATTTGGAGAAGACAGAAAAGAAAAAGGGGCTAAGACTTGAATATTTCTCAGTACTACAAGAATTTGAAGATGTATTCCAAGAAATACCAGGGTTGCCACCAAAAATGAAAATAGATTTCTCTATTGATTTAGTGTCAGGAGCTTCCCTGATGTTAAAAACACTTTAAATAATGAGTACACCAAAGTTAAAATAATTACAAATGCATTTGGAAGAATTGTTGAAGAAACGATGCATACGTCCAATTGTTTGACCTTGGGGAACACCAATACTCTTTGTCAAAAAGAAGGATGGAACTTTGAGGCAGTGCATTGACTTTCAACAATTGAATAAATCCATTGTAAAGAACAAGTACCCTCTACCCAGAATTGATGAACTCTTTGATCAACTAAGAGGAGCAAAGATATTTTCAAAGATAGACTTGAGGTCATGGTACCATCAGGTAAGAATCAAATAAGAATACATCCATAAGATAGCCTTTAGAACTTGGTATGGACATTATGAATTTTTAGTGGTGCCATTTGGATTGTCCAATGCACCAGCTATCTTTATGTGCTTAATGAATAGCATATTCATAAATTACTTGGATAAGTTTGTCATAGTATTCCTAGACGACATACTTGTCTATTCTAAGTTAGATGACATACATGCAAGGAAGGACTTGGTGGATCCCTCACTCAAAATGGACATGTCATTGGTTATGAGTCCAGAAATCTTAAAGAACATGAGAGGAACTATGCCACGCATGACTTGGAACTTGTTGTCATTGATCACGCATTGAAGATATGGAGGCATTATCTCATGGGGAAGAGATTTGAACTTAGAATAGACCACTGTGGTTTGAGATATCTTTTTGAACAACCAACTTTGAATGCCAGGAAAACAAGATGGCTAGAATTTTTAAGTGAATATGATTTTGATATCAATCATATCAAGGGAAAAGAAAATAAAGTTGTTGATGCACTTAGTAGAAGAATATATTTCATGCATGATACAACTGTTAGTATGCATCAGTCAGATTTAAAGAGAAAATTTTTTAGATGTTGTTGTCACAGACCATCATTACCTACAGGTAAAAGAAAGCTTACAGCAAGAAAATGTACAATAGAAAATGTTATGATCCAAATTCTCAAAATCTCATAAAATAACAGAAGTACACACCATGTATAGAATTTCAGCGTGGAGCACAAATCCAATATAGATAAGTTACACAATAAATTCTTAAAGAATAGGGGAACCCCCTCCAAATAACCCAATACCATTCATACTTCACAATTCACATATAAATAATGAATACATGATCTCTTATATATAACTATTCACACTTTCACATGAGGCCCATTTATCACTAGGCCGACCCTATTACATATGTATTTACACATTACATGTACATTTAGGCCCCTATATGCACCCCCCTTGGGGTCATATCATATACATTTAGCCATATATATGCCCCTCTTGGGTCATAACATAGTACCCTTCTTCAAAAAGATTTGTCCTCAAAGATTTGCATTTAAAGGCTTCACATGTGATGAAACCAAGTAATATTATTTTATTATATTCCTTCTTTCTTCATTCCATTGTTGATGATCTATCCATCCAAAATCATTTTTTTTTGGTCTTAATCCTTGGTGTCTAGTTGTTGAATAATTTTCTTCCCTTTGATTCCATGTATTTTCGTTGAAGCTTCTCCAATTTGTAGTTGTTGTTGGTGTCTAATAATAGCTTGTTGAAGATTAGTTTGGTGATCCCTTGTTCCATGAATATTGACAAGTATTCCATCTTCTTACTTCATAATTTTGATATTGTCCTTCTTGTCTTCCTTGAAATGTTTCTTGGTAATGAGGGTGTCGATATGGTTTCACATTTGATGGTCTTCCTTCACTTTGCACATGCATTTCGTCTATCTTCTTTTCAACAACAATGGAATCCTCGATCATCTTTGTTTGGTCTTTGATTACTATAGCCTTCGAGATAATACCATCATATTTGGCATGTACATCCTCTATATGGAGTTCAACATCTTCAAGTATCTTCTATTGACCTTCTTGAATATTGTCTTCTTTCTCCTTTTGAAGCTGCAATGTGATCCGATCTAACAAATTCTGGTGTCCTTCTTCAATTCTGGCTTGTGTTTATGACTTTACCTCATCCGTATTTAAGGATTCCTCAACCTTCTTGCAAGTTTCCTCTTGTAGTATTTTGGTAGATTCTTCATCCAAGATTCTTCTTTCTTCTTTATTTTGAAAATTATTCTTTTCTTCGTTCAATCTCTTAACCTTGTCCAATAGTTTTTTATTATGGCTTTGTAATCTCTTCGTTTTTATTTTTCAAATCTTCTCTTGATTCATCTCTTTCCCACTTGCCTTTGCTAGTCTTTTCTTGCTTTAGGTTCTTAACCTCCTTAATGAGTGATTCATTGAGGGATATTATCTTCGATAGCTCCTCACCCTTATTCTTAATATCTTCCTTTTATTCTTTTAATTCATCTTGAATTCTATACATTTCCTCCATTTTTGTATCCCTAATCCATTTATCTGAGAAGAGTTTTTCAAATTCTTCCCATGTGCAGTGCCATCTAGTATTTTAATCAACACTCATCCACCACTTCCAAGCTTCATCAAAAAAATAATCTCTTTCTTTCCTAGGATTCATATTATATTCTTTTACCAACCTCAACCATTCCATAGGATTGATTTCATCTTTATCTTCATCTCCTGTAAATTTAGGTATTTCCATTGATTCTTAATTGAGGTCTAATTCCAACCCTCAAATCAAAACCTCAATATGTTAAGAATAAATATCTCAAATAGTTGTAATAATTGTTACAATATTCTCTTCTATGTGTTAAATTTCCAATGGATTTTGAATCAGATCAATCAGACATTCCAATAAAATGTTATGATAGTTTTAAGTGAACATACCTTTAAAACCCTAATTTGGAGTCTGTCCTCCTAACTGACCTTACTTATGATGTATCTGTTGGATTACTGAGAGGGGGGGTGAATCAGTAATAGCGTAATTAGAGTCCTTTTTCTTCAAATAATCCAAGTGTTATATCAATGTAGAATTATTATCCAATAATGAGCAGTAAGAAATGAACAATCACACACATACACAATACACCAGTGTTTTACGTGGAAACCCAAATCGGGAGAAAACCACAGAATGATTTTTCTTATATGTCTTGAAGAATTACATTCATTGGAAGCACCAACTTCCTTTGTTTTCTAACTGCAACTAGAAGGAGGCTCCAACCCCCTAGTTTCTCAGGCTACAACCTGAGGGAAGATCCAACTCCCCAATTCTCTAGCTACAACCAGAAGGAGGCTACAACCCCCTATGTTCTTCAGCTACAACCGAAAGGTGGCTACAACCACATATCCTTGCCCCGTCCAACTGCCCTGAAGTAGAAGTAGAATGATTGACTCACTGTCACATTATCACTATGATATATACCACTACAAACCTGTACCAATCAAACTGTACCAAACAACCTGCACC
Organism: Picea engelmannii; assembly: GCA_009831015.1. NCBI lineage: Eukaryota > Viridiplantae > Streptophyta > Pinopsida > Pinales > Pinaceae > Picea > Picea engelmannii. Next base: position 48,178 of record ML803302.1, read on the forward strand.
ATGCATCAATCTGTACCTCAACCTGTAATCAACCTGTACCATAAACAATTGCATCAACCATGCACCAACCTGTACCAACCAAACTGTAATCAACTTGTACCGTAAACAAGTGCATCAACCATGCACCAAGTATGTACCAATCATGTATCAACTAATCATCAACTATGACTCATCAATATGTACCAACATCATCAATTATACACCTCATGTATGTGTCAACTCATCAACTACTTGTCTCAACCATGTACCCGACATGTACCTCAACCAAAAGCCCTCATCAATTTCATCATCCAAATCTGATTTGTAACTCTGTAATAGACTTGGTGTATATTATCACATTTCTTCAAACCTTCCTTAACTTTAACAACAAGAGACTAGCATTTTCATCAAACTTTTCTTTAGTCTCACATGCCTAGTTTTGGATTAGTCAACAACCCTCACTTGAAATAATCATAACTTTGTACCTGTAATGAATAAATATCTGAAACTGATACACAATGTTCTTCAGTGTGTTTTATGCAATTACTCCAATTTTCACTACTTGTAACCTCTCAGAAAAGGAGTTATAGAAAAAATGGCACACCTTGCTAAATTCTGCCTTATTCTAGAGAGCGACCTTGTAGAGAGTTCGCCACACAGAATATTTGTTGAAATGATATGAAACTATTACAAAGAATACTAAAGATTTTAATCTAACCAACACATTTGGTCTTACTAAATTTGGATCTGTTATGAAGAAGTTATGGTGTTTTTACCCGAAACACTTGTTTTTAAATAGTTTTAGGACTAGCCAGAAACCCTATTTTCCACAGAGTGTAACTCCAAAAATAAAATGACCCACGAGATTGATTTTTTACCATAGATACTTGGATATGTTTCCTCAATGGCATAGCAATTTCACAATCTGAATCATTCTATAAAAAAAAATATTCCAAAAATGGTAAGATGACCTGTAAAAAACATACCTTAGAAAGCATCATCAAAAGAATTTATCCTTCCTTGAATTTCGACCTTCTTTTCTTCACTTTCCTCAAAATTTAGGCTTAGATATCATTTGGTTACCTCAAAAACCTATAGGTATTCAATATGCTCAAGTGTGTCTTAAATGAGAGAGCCTTGCCTCTTATTTATACTCTTCAAGTAGCTTCCTTAAAAACATTTTCTAGGTCACTTTACCCACTTTCCTTATTTTAGGGTTAACCCACTTCTAATTTCTCCATTAAATTTATTATTTAAAAAAATTATTTTGTATTCACTTTGAATTATAGTACACTCATCACTTCACTTTATTATTTACCTTCTAAAATCTCTTAAACCACTTTGACTACTTTAACCTTTTGGGGCTTCTAGATGACATATGATGGTCCTCCAACTTCGTAAGGCCATAACTCTCAAACTGTGAGGAGTTATGTGACATTCCACATACCACCAGAAATGGAATGACATGTACTATCCATATAGAATAGTATTACCTAAAAATATATAAAAAATCATACCACTATCCATCAAACAAACTTGGGTCCCTTACCCAAACCCCGGGTCTCCAACTTCTCATGGCCATAACTCTCTAACCATGAGGAGTTATGTGACGTTCCATATACCACTGGAAATGGCATGAAAAGAAATATCCATATAGGATAGTTTCACTGAAAAATTCATTGTTCTTCATCTCATTATTCCACAACTAAGCATTATCCATATTCGCATCTTATCAACCATGACAAGACAATGATGAGTCATCTTTACATCAAAAAATCTTGGGTCCATTACCCAAAATTTGTGCTACGGGGCTTTCTTCAAGGGTTGACATCAATGAAAAACAACCTCAATCAACAATATCCCCCTTTGACATTGATGGAAACACTCTGATGAAATACTGAAATCATATCACTCATGCTCCCCCTAGAACCATGCCTCTATCCTCTGCATCTAATAAAACTCTCCCCCTTTGTCATCATTGGAAAAGGTATCTTTCCATCTGGGGTTGCTTCTCTTGACTAATATTTCCTCTTATGGTGCTTCCTCGTGTAAATATAAGACATATAAGATAGGCATTCAAAAAACATTCATTTTGGAGTAGAAATAACTCCAAGTCTTTGGAGAAGATATACAAAGGCTTCCTGTGGAAGTGGTTTTGTAAATATGTCTGCCACTTGGTGTTTTGTGCCCACATACTCAACTCTAATGTTATTTTTTGCAACCTACTCCTGTAGAAAATGATACTTGATTGGAATGTGCTTCATCTTGGAGTGCATCATTGGGTTTTTCGAGATACTGATGGCACTTGTATTAGCACAATAGATTGGAATGGGCTCATCATACTCAACCTGTATATCTGCCAGAGTTTGTTTCATGCAAAGAACCTGTGTACAACATGATGTTGCTGCAATATACTATGCCCCGGTTGTAGATAAAGATACGGATGATTGTTTCTTACTTATCAATGATACTAAACACTCACCCAAGTAGAACACTACTCCACTGGTGCTTCATCAATCATCAATACAACTTGCCCAATTTACATCTGTGTAGGCAATAAGTGATAGATCCTTTCCTTTTGGATACCATAATCCAAACTTTTTTGTTCCTTTGAGATATCTAAAAATCCTCTTCACTACTAATACATGTGATTTCTTTGGTGTTGCTTGAAATTGTGCCACATGTCCAACTGCCAACATTACATCTGGTTTGGATGCTGTCACATATAGTAGGCTGCCAATCATTGACTTGTATTTCCTCTTATCTGTAGACTTCAAATCATCATCTTTGCTCAACTTGCAACTGGTTTGCATGGGAGTGATAACTGGTTTGCAATCTTCCATTACGAACCTCTTTAGCATTTCTCTGATATACTTGGTTTGAGAAATAAAAATTCCTTGGTTGCTTTGACGTATCTGA
>ML803302.1:63070-93978 GCA_009831015.1 Picea engelmannii
ACCCTATTTTATGTTCCAAGTATTTGAGTGGACTCTACCTTTCCATGGGTGAATTATATGGCATCATATTGTTAGTGTTTAGTTTCTTCCAAGAAGGAGCCTTTGAGCTCATATTTTCCTTCTTGGGACATGGTCCCAAAAATTGATTAGGGGATTAATTTGACATATGCTGACACTAGTCAAAAAATCCATCCCAATATGGAATATGATCAACCTACTCCACCCACTTGGGATTTTGACTCCAATTTTGCATAATTTGCTTGATTTCGAGTTTCCTTTAGATGAGACCATTTTGTAAGTCATGGCTTCAATAGATAAGATAAAGAAATATGTGACACATCGATCATATATTATTCCTTATTTAGAACATATAAGGGTTAACATGATGAGTTTTGATTCAAGACAGGGGGAACTTTCTTGGGCATCTAGTGAAATGCCATGTCTTGACCATTTTGAACCTCATATATCTTTTTTCAAAACTTTCCATTGAATTCTTTTCTCTCAATCAAACTGAAGATCAACGTTGCATACATCATTTGTGTCTTGATGGGAATCATCAAGGAGCTTACATATCTCATGCGACTAATCACTATGAGTATATTTGTAGGTGGAAATTTGATTCTATGTGGCATGACCCCAACATGGTGTGCCACATGATGTCGACAATGACCTATGAGTTCATTGATGACAATAGGAATCCTTGGCTTGAGCCTAGAAATGGGATCTACTTTGCATCAACTATTAGAATGCATAGTGCCTTATACATAGGTTTGTGGTGTGAGTGATTTATTTTTTTGCATATATCATGTCCAAAAATCCAAAAACATTTGTTTATTTTGAGATTCCACTATTCATTTTAACCTCGAGTCTAACATTTCTAGATGTGTTTTACAGGGGTCATTGACATTTTGTTTGGAATTTTCTATGGAAAAATGCATTGAACTTAAGGTACATGTTTCAATATGGAATATAGGGATAGGTGTTTCCTCCAAGACCATATTGAATTATTAACAATACATTCTGTCATCACAAATCCTTAGGTTCGATCCCATCAAGTTGTGATAATTTCCCATCTTCTCTTTGCACATCGTAACTTGTATGGTAATGCCTACCCTCCATGGGCACCCTTTTTAGCACCATGTTTTCCATCTAGTGCCCATGCTATGAATATTTGTAGGTTTGGGAACCCTACTATAGACCCTCCATGACTCAAAGTTGAGCCTCATTTCTATTTCTTCACATTTTTTCTAGCTTTATCCTGAGGGGGTTCCCATTATTTCTATGTTACTTTACAGTTGCACATGCCTTTGCTACTTACATCTTGGTGTTTGTTACTACACTATTGTTTCCTTTTTATCTCTTACTTCCATTTATAGCCACACTTTACCTATGGCTATCTCCATCCTCTTACCTCCATTTTGTGACTACTATACTCATGGAGTGAATCATTGCTATGAGTGGACCTCACTTTCCAGTACCCTATTGCATCCATTGTTCCTAGGTCGATTTCACACACTTGGAACATAGATACCTATTGATCAACCACTTGGTCACTCCAAACGAGCTTACTTTTAACTCTTCTTCATGCTCATTCAAACATGAAAAAGAAACCTAATGAGTATACTTTTACATATTTTTTGGTCTTGTAAAAATTAAACAAAAAATACACTATTGAGTGCACTCTTATCTCTCTTTCACACTAATGAAACTATGAAGGAGATGCTAAAAAAAAGTAAAAAAATGAAGGGCATTTTTACTGTCAGTATGTATTATAAAAAAATTGCTATTGTTAGTCATGTTACCCTTGAACATAGCACTTGTTTGTGTCATTCTCTTACAATTGGGTTATAGCTTTCCTAGGAGCCATACCATCAGTATGTCATATACTCCTTCGACTAGTTACTTTTCTAGTCCTTATGGAGAGTGATTCAAATGCCTCATGCAATGTTGCACTGTGTCATCGGTTCTGTTGATTTTATGCTATTGTGTCATGCTATATGTTCAAGGGATTTTAATCCTAAGTCAACCATATGTTGTCTTGTTGACCATCTATGTCAGCCATCCCTGTGTTTGTTATAACCCTAAATTGAATTGGAAATGCATACCTAGCATTAGGCCATCTTACTTGCTATTTTTGCCAAGCCATCATTGAACAACTCTTCTAAAAAACATTCTTTTTGAAGATGTATGCGCCTTGCACAACTATTGCCCATGTACACACGTTGGCTGCACCATTACAACCCATGTATACTCACAAAAATGTGTGAAAAATAAAAATTTGCAAAGGGATATGGGTTTTCAGGCCGTTACCTAACCTTTTGACCGCTCATAGCCAGTCACCCAACCGAATAACTTACTTTTTTAGCCTTTTGAAATAAAATCATGGCTGCCAATGAAATAACGTACTTTGTTTTTTATGTATGATTGTGGGGTAATGACAGGATAGTTGTTAAAAGTAGGAGACTTTAGACGATTATCTCTTCCTACACTTCAGAACCCTGGTGTAGTCCGTAAGGGGTTTTCTCGCTATAGCAGAATTGGTGACCATACTAGGGATGCCTCTAGGGTTTTTAGGGGATATTATTTTTGGGTGGTTTAACTGGTTTAATTTCCTTTTGTGAGTTTTTGCAAGTGTCTGAGTCTTTAAGGGATGCTAGTCTTCCATACCAGTACTCCCTACCTTGTCATATTGACTGTTGTTTTCTTTTTTTAGAAAGTTATAGAGGTGTACGCAGCCTGTTGTGGGTCTGCACGTGTACATATGCACCCTACCTTTGGACAACCCACGTACATACATAGGTTGTTGAAGTGTCAGTAGCGTGCCTGTGGTGAGATTTTTTTTTTTTTTTTAAAGAATAGGCAGTCATCCTCTTCCTTATCAAAAGTCATACTTCTCAAGGGTTTTCTTGATCTAGTCCTAGTCTCTGTTATAGCAGTCTATATCCTAGGTCTAACCTCAGTATAGCTTTTTTTCATCAAAGTTTTCTTACAATTTCTTTATTAGGTTTTTTAGACGAGTTTGTGAGTCTGTTCTGATCTGCCTGTTTGGTATTGTCAATGACTCCCTCTGATCCGAAGTGGGCCAGAAGTCATTTCTTGGTCTTGTCTTGTCTTCATTTTCCCCCTTTTTTCTTTAGAAGAAAAGAAAAGATTTCATTTTCAAATTTCTTGTTTTGAAGCATAAAAAAATAAAAAATAAAAAAAGTTTTTTCATTTCTTTGTTTGGTAAACGTATTTTGGATTAGTTGTTTCATTTATCAAGGAAAAATAAAGTTTTTCTTAAGTTATTTATTTGAATACTTAGGACATTAAGTAGCTCGTAATCGAGCGAAATCTTGTTTTAGGTTTTTCTTTTCAAAGATCTGAGAAAAGTAGTTACGAAAAGTTTGGTGAAAGAGTTTAAATTGGAAAATCTTTATTTGTGAAGAAGAAGTAGTTTGTTTTCAGTTTCATTTTATGCTATTCTCTTTCGTCTCTTAAAGAACATCACCAGTTTCACTTCCGTTCCCTTTGACTTAAGATAGTCACTAAAATTAATGCTTAATTAAAATTTATTATACTTTGTGTTTGTAGGGTCCATCAATTTAGTCTAGGCTAGAGCCTTGATTTAGGATTGCAGAGGAAACTCTTCAAGGCTACAAAAACAAACATAAGAGTCTATTCTAGGGAGTGCTTAAAAGTCCAGTAACCATGAAATTTATCCGGGACCCCCCTCTAACGCAAAGTCACATGCGGAAAGGTAGCGGAGATAACCCCTCCAAAGCCGAACCAAGTGTAGTGGGGAACGCATACAGAGGGCTTATCTTGGGATTCCGATGATCGCATTTGACACAGAGCTTCGTGGTCTCGAATCTGTTTGAGGTCCTTAGTTGTCTTCCAAAAAACTTTATTTTGATACCTTTTATAGTTTTCTGGCTTGATACCCTACTCATTGTTGTCCACCCAACTGTCGACTATACCCGCATGGTGACTATTCGTGTGTTGGCAACCTAGTTGCCTTTATATTAGTGACTTACACAGGTGATTGTGGGGGTATACCATGGTACCTAGGGAAGACATTAGGCCATGCTTTGCAGAGTATACTCAGAGGTTTCTTCCGTATTCAATTTTCACTTGCGCCGGTAAATTTCTCTAGTGTTGGATGGTGTAACTGTCCTTCCAACTAGCTAGTGATCTGCTTGTCTTATCTCATAGGAGATTTTTATAGTGTGTGATGGTATTTAACGTTAATAGAAATCCCTAGTGTTTCATTGATCTTCTCACATCGTGGAGGATCAAGAGCTCCACCGGTCGCGAAGGCTTCTTGGCCTGCTGCTAGTTAATCTGGAGCCACCCCTGTCACCACTAAGGCGAAGACTAGACCAGCAAGGGTCTTTTGAGGTGATAGAGCCACAAGAAAATGTACTCGACTCATCTCTGAGAGGAGAAAATTTGATTCCAGAGGAAACAACCATTTTTTACCTTGGAGTGGAATCAATTGGTCCGTATAACCCTTTGATCACTGATCTATCGATGCCCATCGTTGTACAGGTTAATCCTTACGAGTGTCAGGTAGTGTCACAAGAAGCGATGGAGACAAATGCCGCTACTTCTTCAAGGAATCCTCATACTCCCTCTACAACTATCACTACAGGTTTTTTTTTGCCTCCTAACCAACCGTCTGCAATGGTTTGATTCCATCTATGGTGGCAATCACTGCTCCTTTCACCCAGAGAGTGGCAGGCCCTCCGTTCTCATACAGGATGCTTGGATTCGATACAAAATCTATCCTTTCCTACTCCACTCTATAGACTTTAGGTCTGGGGGTAGGGAGCTCAAACACTCCTCTTCAAGGATCAATGGGGGGTACTTCATCTCCCTATAACATTTTCCCTTATAGAGGGGGTCATATACCTCCTTCGTCCCCTTCGCTTGGCGGTGCTCACCAGCACTCCGTCGGGTTGAACATAAACTATAGTTTGTTTGGAGCAGGTAGTCAAGGACTTCCTTCTTATAGCATGTTAGCAGGTTCAACGTCATTCTCTTTGTTCAATGTGTTTAGTAACAACGCATTTTCATCAGTTGTTGTCTCGGCCAGGGGAAACCTTGGTTATGGACAACAAAATCCTATGCAGGATACTATTCCTACACAGGGGGAAAACTTAGGAATTCCTTCCTCACAAGGAACTTGGAATCCATGGCAGGGATCAATTCCCTTGTCAGGGATTCTGACCATGGGAAACCCCTTCCATAGCCAATGGTGTTGGTTGTGGAGCTTGATTATCTTCCTGATTCAGAGGTCTTTTACTTTCAGCCATGTTTATACCCCATGAAGTATTTACACCCCAGAATTATGTACACTCTTCCACACGGGGGAGTACAGAGGGGGGGTACCCCCTCTGCGTGGTCAGGGGGGGCTATCCCCCTGGCTGGGGGGTCTGGGGCCAAGCGGGCCCCCAGCGGGGGATGGGGGTGAATCCCCCAAAGAAAACATTGCCTTGTAAATGTATATTGTAATTTCATTGTAAATCTGGACCGTTCATTATAAGGTCGCAGATATAACGATAGAGATTATGTTAGGGTTTTTTTCCCTAGAAGGAAGCCCTCCTTTATGAGGGAAATGTATTGTGGCTATGGTTGATGGCGAATATTGTATTCTAAGATAGGAGACTGTGATAGAAATAAGAGGAAGTTATAGCGGGTTTTTTGTAGGTTGCATCCCTTCATATGCTGGATAATAATAAAGGAAGGACCTGGAAATTTCTCTGGTGGATGTATCCCACACTGGTTGAACCACGTAAATCTATGTCTCTATTGTATTGTGTATCTTCTATGTTTTGTTTCCAAATTTGTTTTATTTTATTTCTCCACGGTCCTATTTTTTTAACAACTAGTATCAGAGTGAAAGGTAACTCGCAGGAAAAGAGGATTCCTGGTTCTAGTGGGAGCAATGTCGGAAGATGGAAAGTTTAGGGTCGAGAAATTTAACAGCCAAAACTACTAGTTATGGAAGATGTAGATGGAAGACTATTTATATCAGAAGGATCTTTTCCTAACATTGGGCGGAATAGAAAAGAAGTCGGTGGCTACAAAGGACGAAGAATGGGAGATTCTTGACAGAAAGGCTCTAGGAACGATACAGCTAAACCTGGTAGCATCAGTGGCTTTCAATATTTCCAAAGAAAAGACAACGAAGGGTTTGATGGATGCATTGGCCAAATTGTATGAAAAACCCTCAGCATCCAATAAGGTATTTCTAATGAAGAGAATATTTAATATGAAGATGTCGGAAGGTGGGTCTATTGCAGATCATTTAAATGATTTTAATACGGTTACTAATCAACTAAGTTCTATAAAAGTGGACTTTGATGATGAGGACAGGGCTCTTCTAATCTTGTGCTCATTGCCAGAAAGCTGGAATGGCTTGGTCATGGTTGTAAGTAACTCTGTCTATGGTTCAAATACTTTAAAATTTGATGATGTTGTTGGTGTTATCCTTAGTGAGGAAATGCGACGGAAAATCACAAGTGAGACATCAGGAAATGCGTTGAACATGGAGAACAGGGGAAGACAAAAGGATAGAGGAAAGAGTTTTAGGAACCGTGGGAATTCTAGGAAGGGAAAATCCAAATTGAGACTTGGAAAGATAGAGTGATAGAATTGTGGGAAGAAAGGACATATGAAGAAAGACTACAGATCTCCAAAGAAACAAAGAGATGGACCGTAGGAGAGAAATCAGGAAGCAAATGTAATAGGTGATGTGTTACAAGATGCTTTGATTCTTTGTGTAGATAATATTTATGAGTCTTGGGTAGTAGATTCAGGGGATTTATTTCATGCCACACCCCATAGGAAACATTTTTTAGATTATGTTCAAGGTTATTTTGGACAGGTTTATTTGGGTGACAATGCACCATGCAAAATTGTTGGAATGGGAAAGGTAAAAATAAAGCAACGCAATGGAAACCAATGGTTGTTGAAAGAAGTAAGACATGTTCCAGATTTAAGGGAAAATCTAATTTCAACAAGGCAGTTGGAAAGTGAAGGTTGTATATCCATATTTATAGATAAGACATGGAACGTCATCAAAGGATCATTGGTGATAGCGAAAGGAGAGAAGGTAGGTACATTGTATTTATGTACTGGTAATGCTAAATCTTCTATCTCTTTAGCTTCTACAGGAGTGGATACAACACTGTGGCATCATAGGCTTGGACACATGAGTGAGAAGGGGATGCAAATACTTCACAAAAAAAATTTGTTCCCAGATCTTAAACAAAATGATTTGGACTTATGTGAGCATTGTGTTTATGGAAAACATAAGAGAGTCAGATTTCTCATAGTCAGAAATGAAAAAAAGAGTGAAAGGTTAGAGCTTGTGAATATAGATGTATGGGGGCCAGCTCAGGTATCATCTCTTGGTGCCTCTCATTATTATATTACTTTTATTGATGATGCAACTAGAAAAACTTGGGTTTATTTCATTCGACAAAAATCTAAGGTTTTTGATACTTTTAAGAAATGGAAAGATTTGGTTGAGAATGAGACAGGAAAAAAGTTGAAGTGTCTCAGATGAGATAATGGAGGTGAATATTGTAGAAAGTATTTTGATGATTAATGTTCATACCATGGGATTCATAGAGAGAAGACAATTCCAAGAACACCACAAGAAAATGGTGTGTCAGAAAGGATAAACAGGACAATCATGGAGCGTGCAAGGAGTATGAGATTGCATGTTGGTTTTCCCTTACAGTTTTAGGTAGATGTTGTAGATACTATTGTTTACTTAATAAATAGAGGAACTTCAAGCTCTTTGGATGGTAGAATTACAGAGGAGGAATGGACAGGAAAAAAGGTAAACTATTCTTTTTTGAAAACTTTCGGTTGTGAAGCATTTGTCCATATTGATAAAGAAAATAGAACAAAGCTTGAGGAAAAATCCAAGAAGTGTACCTTTATTGGATATGGTGTTAATGATTTTGGTTATCTCTTATGGGATTATGAAAATAACAAAATCATTAGGAGTAGAGATGTCATATTCAATGAGAAGGTCATGTACAAAGATCAGTTACAGGGAAAGAAACAGGAAAAAGAAAAACAAGAATACATAGTGCTTGATGAGATCACTGAAAAAGAAATTCCAAAGGAACTAGAAAATCAAAATGTACAACAATAGAAGCAGAAGGTACCTCAAACACCTGCAAGTGTTGTTAGAAAATATACAGGGTTAAGTATACCCCCTGAACGAAACTCTCCTTCATTGTATTATTTATTGTTGACTGATTCTGGTGAACCAGAATGTTATGAAGAGGCAATGCAGGTAGACACCAAAAGGAAGTGGGAGAAAGGCATGAAAGAAGAAATGGATTCCTTGGTAATTAACCATACTTGGGACTTGGTTCAATTGCCTACAAGAAAAAGAGCATTGCAGAATAAATGGGTTTACAAGTTGAAAGAAGAAGATGGAGGAGAAAAGCGGTACAAGGCTAGACTTGTTGTAAAGGGGCTTGGACAAAAGAAAGGTATAGATTTTGATGAAATATTTTCTACTATTGTTAAAATGACTTCAATTAGAACTATTTTAAGTCTTGTAGCAGTAGAAGATTTGCATCTTTAACAGTTAGATGTAAAAACATCTTTTCTCCATGGGGATTTGGAGGAACAAATTTATATGCAGTAGCCATAGGGATATGAGGTCAAAGGGAAGGAGAATTTGGTATGTAGGTTGAAGAAGAGATTATATGGCCTAAAGAAAGATCCAAAGTAGTGGTATTTGAGGTTTGACAGGTTTATGATAGAGCGGGGTTATAGTAGATGTCAGTCTGATCACTATGTTTATTTTAAAAAGCTAGAAAATGGAAGCTTTATTATCTTGCTATTGTATGTAGATGACATGCTTGTTGTAGGGTCTAATATGTAGGATATAAATGTGCTCAAGAAGAAATTAGCCAATTCATTTGTGATGAAGGATTTGGGTGTTGCAAAGAAAATCCTTGGTATGAGAATAACAAGAGACAAGAAAAATCGCAAACTGACATTGTCTCAGGGTGAGTACACAGAGAAGGTGTTGGAGAGGTTTAGAATACAGAATGCAAAACCAGTTAGTACACCTTTGGACAACCATTTCAAATTAACTAAGGAAATGTGTCCCAAGACACAGGGGGAGTAGAATACATGTCCAGTGTCCCATTTTCATCAACAGTTGGCATCTTGATGTATGCAATGGTTTGCACAAGACCATATATTGCACATGCAGTGGGAGTTGTGAGCAGATATATGAAAAATCCAGGTAAAGAACATTTGGAGGCAGTAAAGTGGATTCTCAGATACTTGAGAGGTACTGCTAATCATTCATTATGTTTTGGAGGTTCAGAAACTGTTCTACAAGGATATGTTGATTCAGATATGGCAGGTGATAAAGATAGCAGGACGAGTACCACAGGGTATGTGTTTACTATAGGTGGAACAACAGTAAGTTGGATTTAAAAACTACAAAAGGTTGTTTCACTTTCAACAACAGAGGCAGAGTATGTTGTTGCCACAAAGGCTAGTGAAGAGATGATTTGGTTACAGAGGTTTATGGAGGAATTGGAAAATAAGCAAGAGAATAGCAGGTTGTACTGTGACAGTGAGAGTGCCATTCATCTTGCAAAGAAATCAGCCTTCCATTCGAAGACTAAGCATATACAGTTGAGGTACCACTTCATATGTTCTACCTTGGAAGATGGACATTTGAAGTTGGAAAAGATACACACTAGCCAAAATCCTGCAGACATGTTAACAAAGGGAGTAACCAGGGATAAACTGAGTTCCTACGTAGTTTTAGTTGGTCTTCAAGAATGAATATGAAGATGAGAATTTTTCCAGGTCCAAGAAGGTTTAGAGTCCAGCATATATAGCAGCGGTGGAGTTGTTGAGATCAGTCTCCAAGTGGGAGATTGTTGGTTGTGGAGCTTGATTATCTTCCTGATTCAGAGGTCTTTTACTTTCAGTTGTGTTCATACCCCATGAAGTATTTACACCCTAGAAGTATGTACACTCTTCCACGTGGGGTAGTGCAGAGGGGGCGTACCCCCTTTGCTGGGTTCGAGGGGGATATCCCCCCGACTAGGGGGTCTAGGGGAAAGCGGGGGTTCGGGGGCAGTGTCCCCTGATGGAAAAATTTCCTTGTAAATGTATATTGTAATTTCATTGTAAATCTGGACCATTCATTATAAGGTCGCAGATCTAACGATAAAGATTATGTTAGGGTTTTTTGCCCTAGAAGGCAACCCTCTTTTATGAGGGAAATATATTGCAGCTATGATTGTTGGCAAATATTGTATTATGAGATAGGAGACTGTGAGAGAAAGAAGAGGAAGTTACAATAGGTTTGTTGTAGGTTGTATCCCTTCATATGATGGATAATAATAAAGGAAGGACCTGGCAATTTCTCTAGTGGACGTAGCCCACACTGGGTGAACCACGTAAATCTGTGTCTCTATTGTATTGTGTATCTTCTGTGTTTTGTTTCCGATTTTTTTTTATTTTATTTCTCCACGGTCCTATTTTTCTAACAAATGGAACCCTGGGCAAGGCTCAGGATCTATGCCCATCGGATCGGTAGGGGGAAACCCTTCCCAAAATCCTTGGAATGCAATGCAAGCCCAACTGTCTACGTCCTATTATAGGAGTCAATCGATGACGTCTCAACAAGCACATAACCTGTACGCTGGTCATGGCCATGGTTATTACCAGAACCCTAGCCAACAACCTAACTTTTCCTGGCAACCTGGTGGTAGCCAAACTCCAGGCTCTTTTTTCCCCAGTTATAATCAACAACCCAAATTACCATTTCTAGCAACTTTGCACTTGCCAGACTTGACAAGGGTATTAAATGACCCCATCTATCACGATCCACATTGGCCTCCTATGTCAACCAAGTTTCCTTCGGACATTCCAAAGTTTGAAGCTAAGCCTAATGAAGATCCAGGCGATCATGTGACTACCTTCCATCTATGGTGCTCGTCCAAATAATTGAGAGATGACTCCATCCATTTGCATTTGTTTCAATGCACTCTCATCGGGAGTGATGTGAAATGGTACATTGATCTTGGCCGCTCAAGATACTCTACCTTTGGTGAATTGGCAATGGTTTTCTTAAACCATTTTCAATTACCTATGAGATACGAAGCCGACACCGAATTGTTGGCCAACTTTGAGCAGACAAAGGCAGACCATATCTCAGATCACATTCGAGAATGGAGACTCTGGAAGAGTTTGATAAAAGTACCAGTCCAACCATCATTCCTGCTTGAGTGGTTCCTTATGTATTTGGTACCTAAGTTATCTAAATATGTAGCAATGTCAAGGGTCTTTTTAGAAGAAAAAGCGATAATGAGAGATCAACAACTAGAACTGATTTACTCTCAATCTGGTTTACTTTATGAAGCTTTTCTAGATGCACCGAGGTCAATATTTGACAAGACCAGACAAAGATCTGGACCATATGCCAATGGTATTGTTGGTTCAATGCAAACAAAGCCCGTTAATCAATTGTCAAATCAATTACAACAATTGTCAATACAACAGACAATGGCCAACTAGACCACTGGTTCGACTGTTCCCCCTACTCAAATGTCGGATGTACACAATGTGCAATCGAAAAACCCGAAGGCCACCCAGTAGCCTGATATAAAGAAGAAACAGTGAAAGAAGGGTAAGGGAGATAAGAAACCTACCAATAATGTTGGCAGGGGAAACATAGAAAAGAAGAAGTCAAAGCATCTGTGTAACCATTGCATGGAGGATCATCTGATTCACCAGTGCCCTCGGCTTGCGGAGGCCCATAAGTTATTGGCACAGCAACAACCTACCGTGTTAACAAACCCATTTCCACATGGTAAAAATTTAACTCAAGCCTCTTCAAGCGCGAAAGGGGGTAGTCAGGGACCCCCTCCATCTTTGAGTAATACTTCATCCATGAATGTGCATATTTTGAAAGGTAACGTTGGTATAACAACTAGGGCACATGACTACAGAAGACCAAACACCTCTTAGAAGAGTAAAGAAGTCAAAAACCCACCTCTTCCTCTCCAGATTGAGAAGACGTTGGGCGAAACAATGAAACACATCCCAAAAGGTGCATTCAAGAAAGCTTCCCACAATCCAAACGCAGGGGCCACCCAGAACTACTCCGTGGTGGAGGATTTGTCTCAAACCCATTGTGAAATGTCTACTTTGGAGGTCCTCCAGAGATTCCCTTCCTAGAGAAAGGGTTTGACAGCTACCTTAGGATCTGTTGAGACTTGTAATCCGGGAACGATCATGCTTGATACGACTAACTTAAAACCTTGTCTCCCTTACCACGTGGCATTTCAGATAGCAGTGGCTTAGACCACGAAAATTTTTACCCGGAACATTTTCTGCACGGTGGTTGATGAGGGAATCGTGACATGCGTGATGTCATTGGTGTGTTGGAAGGCCATTGACCAACCTGTTTTGTCTCCATCACCTACTCTTCTTACCTCTTTCGACGGTCGTTTGTTCCGACCACATGGAATCATCCCCTCTTTCCCCATGTAGCTGGGGGGTAAGACAATGTGCATTGAGTTTGAAGTGGTTGATGCGTCTCTTGACTACAATCTCTTGTTAGGAAGGAGTTGGACCTATGATATGCAGGCAGTGGTCACTACAATTTTCTGGGTCTTGTTGTTTCCACACAAGGGTCGGATCGTGTCCATTGATTAGTTGTCGTTCTCCCATCCTGACCATTCATCAAGGGCATCCACGGTCTCGATGATTCATAACCCTCAACCCAACATAGTCAATGTAGGTTTTGGTTTGTGACCACCTTTGATGGGTACTTTCAATTACCAACCTCCTTCTGGCGATGTTAAGTTCATATCAACTATCCCCAACTAGTCTAAGGTTGAAAATTTTAAAGTCTCATCATTTCGTACAACTTACTTTGATGATCCGTGGACTTTTCCTTCCCCATTAGCCATGATGGAAGGGACAGGGAACCATGGCATGTCCATGCCTTTGTCCACGATAGAGGTTACGTACTCTATAGTCCAACAAGCTTCCGTCGATCCTGATCTGACACCCACATAGGAGTTAGATCTGGTTCTTGAGCCTATTTGGGCTCAAGGTTCCCTCATTGATATTGATTCTTTAGAATTAGTCTTTCCCTCATATGAGGCGATTATTGAGGCAATGACTTGTCTAAACAGACCATGGGATCATCTCCATCACAGATCTTATTTCCTCCCAAAGTTAAGAAGAATTGAAGTAGGTGAATTCACTTTGAATATGACTGGAGATAGGTCTTGTCCTATCAATCCTTTGGCTACACATAGTTTATGTTGAAGGAAGTATGGAAACCATCACTAAAATGATACCTGTTGATATCTCCAGAAACCTTGGTGTCATGGAGAATGTCTTAGTTGGAGTGGATTTCTCCCCTGAGGAGATTCAAATCTACAAGGATTTATTTAAAGAATTCTACGACGTGTTTTCCTACTCTTACGAGGAAATTCTAGGCATATATCCAAGAATCGTTGAACATGAAATCATGATATATCCTGACACTAAGCTAGTTCGGCGGAAGCTTCATCCAGTTAATCCTAAGAAAGAAACAAATATTAAGGCTAAAGTAGAGAAATTGCTTAAAGTTGGTTTCATCCACCCCGCCCAATTGACTCAATGGGTGTCAAATCCCATTCCAGTTGACAAAAAATAGGGTACAATTCGCGTATGTACGGACTTCCATGATTTGAACAAGGCATGTCCAAAGGATAATTTCCCCACGCCATTTATTGACCATATAGTCGATGAATGTGCAGGTTGCGAGGCCTTTTATTTCATGGATGGTTTTTTGGGATAAAATCAGATACAGATCAAACCCAAAGACCAACAAAAAATTTCTTTGATTTGTCTATGTGGTACATTCTCTTATCGGAAGATGCCTTTTGGTTTGAAAAATGTTGGAGCTACTTTTCAGCGGGCCATGTCTTTTTCTTTCCACAATCTCAAACAAATAGTCGAGGCTTATCTTGATGATTTAGCATCACGATCTTGTAAGAGAGTTGATCATCCCACACACCTTCGACTCATCTTTGAGTGATGTCACTACTACCGGATTCACTTGAATCCAAACAAATGTAGTTTTTGCATAATGTCGGGTCATATACTAGGTTTCATAGTTTCGACAATAGGGATCATGGTTGATCCTCTAAAGGTTGAGGCGATAGTTCAGTGGCCTCCCCCGTGCATAGTCTGTTAGCCGATATCACAAAGGATTTCATGTGTTTACTAAATAAGGACATTCATTTTCATTGGGATGAAGCCGCTCAACGCTCTTTCGAAGCATTGAAATGCACCCTCACGTCTACCCTTCTGCTTCAGCCACCTAATTATAATAAATATTTCTTATTGTACTTGGTCACTGCGGAGTCGACCATCGGTATGGTCTTGGTTCAGGAGGATGATTTTCTTGAAGAATACATGATTTATTACCTGAGCTGAGGCCTAGTTGGACCAGAGCTCAATTATTCCCATGTTGAAAAACTTGTGTTGGCAACAGTTCATGTTGTCCAATGGTTCCGTCATTATATCTTGTTTCGCAAGACCACTGTCATTGTTGTTGAGAATCCGTTTCAATACGTGTTGACACGACATGTAATCGACGGAAAGATAATAGATGGATAGTTATCCTCCAAGAATTTGACTTGGATTTTGTTTCAGTGAAATCCAAAAAGTCGTTGGTCTTCACGGAACTCATCTCAGAACTTCCAGTCGAATCAGGTGATGTGATACCTGAGGAGTCGCCTATTAAAGTAGACATATTTTTTATCATGTCTTCGGACCCTTGGTACGGAGATATAATAGTATATCTCCATACTTTGAAGTTCCCCACCTTTTCTTCTCATGATGAGTGTCGTCGTATATGCCATGAGGCCAAGAACTATCTCATACTCGAGGACACTATGTATCGTCGAGGTGTAGATTGCATCCTTTGTCGATGTCTCACTGATGAAGAAGAAGAAATAGTGCTTAACAATTTCCACACTGGATCATGTGGCAGTCATTTGTCTTGGTTGGCAATAGCCTAAGATATTCTACGAGCCAGTCACTTTTGGTCAACATTAATCAAAGATTGTGTTGAATCGGTCAAGAAGTGTCACCCGTGTCATATCTTCTCTCGGAATATGAGGGCACACCCCACTCCCATGTTTCCCGTCATCACAATTGGCCCCTTAACCAAGTGGGGGATTGATTACACTACATGTAACCCCTCTTCAGCAAGGGGGCACCGTTATATCATTGTAGCAGTAGACTACTTCATGAAGTGGGTCGAAGCTATGCCAATGTTTAAAGATGATGGCGAGACAACAACTCTCTTTTTGTTTAACCAGATAATAGAAAGGTTCAGCATCCTGAGAGAGATTGTCACTGACCATGGTAGTCACTTTCAGAATAAAATGATGTTCAAGTTAACGTCAAAGCTTGGGTTGAGACAAGAACATTTCTCACCCTATTACCCACAAGTGAATGGTTAGGTGGAAGCTGTGAATAATTCCCTTAAGACTATTCTACAATGAACAATCAATTTGGCCAAGTCAAATTGGCATTTGATGTTGTACTCGACGTTATGGGCTTACTGAACGTCTGTTAAGACTGCAACTGGTTTCTCACCTTTTCAACTCATTTACGAGATGGAATCAGTATTGCCTATAGAGTGCCACATCCCATCTCTAAAGTTGGCAATACAGTTATTTCCAGATACTTCACTGCTTGAAGAGAGTTTATTATATCTTGAGCAGCTCAATGAGTAGCATCAGAATGCAGCCTTGGCCAATGAGGCTCACAAAAAAAAATTCAAGTGTCATCATGATCGATCCGTTTGTCCTCGGATTTTATCTGAAGGTGACCTTATCCTAATCTATGACCAAGATAAGGATCCCCTGGGGGCAGGCAAGTTCAAACCCATGTGGTTCAAACCTTTCATCATGAAGGAGGTTCTAAAAAAGGGCACTTATCGTCTGGTGGAATTTGAGGGAAATGCTTTGGCGGAGCCTAGAAATGGGCTCTACCTCAAGAAGTATTACTTGTAGGTGGGTCACCTTGGGTGACTTCTTGTACATATGTATAGTTCTTGTACATTTTGTTTTTAGTTTTTGTCTTTTTGGTTTTATGGACGTGTCATTTTGGATGTCATGTTTTTCACTGTGGTAGATTTCAAGTGAATCATAGGTGTTTGTTGGCTTTGCGAACGACGCTAGCTGACACAATCAGAGGCTTGCTTCCATAGCTTGGGTGATTTTCACACCTCAGGGCCAATTGCTATCTTCAGGAGGTATTTTTTTAGGTGACGCCACAAAAAATGTCGCCGAATACAACGCAGTTTTAGAGTTGCTTCGTGACACTTTGTCACATGGTATCTCTTACCTCCAGGTCTACTTAGACGCTCAACTGGTTATATCTCAATTAAATGGGGTTTACTGCGTTTACGATCCTACTCTACACCAACAGTTCCTTAGGGTATGTCTCTTATAACGAAGCTTTGATTACGTTACATATATCCATGTTCCTAGGAGATTAAATCAAATCACAGATACTCTAGCTATTCATGTATTATATTGACATATTGCACACATGTAAGAAAAAGCACACACATGCACATGTAAATACATTTGTAAATAAGTGTAATCCATAAGACATAAAAATATGTAAATAAGCATATATATATCGAAAGGATCAGAGTACATAGGTGGGCGCAAGTGCCTCAAAAATATATGTCCAGTAAGAGTCACAGGACTTATGCCCTCAAAACAAATATACAAAAGTTCCCTTGACACATGAGTAGTCCACCCTAGCTAAGGGCGGGGCCTGTTGGCCCTACCGTAGTGAACACTAACATTTTCCAAACACCGGAAAAGTTGGACCCAGGTCTGTGGCACCACAACTACATGAGGTTGCATCAATGGTGGCAGATATTCAATCTCAGCCATAGGAACTGTGCGAGTGAGTGCAATGAGGTTTCGCTCCACCCATCTCAAAACTCTCTCAGCCTCTCCGACTGGAGGTCCCCCTGCTGCTAGTCCACCGACCGTGGCTGGTCCTGCCTCTGGTCGAGGATGCTGCATGGTCCTCAATAAGTCTACTAGATTTACTGGTCCCACATCTATACATAATAGATACATAGTTTTCAGATACTCTGATACACATA
Organism: Picea engelmannii; assembly: GCA_009831015.1. NCBI lineage: Eukaryota > Viridiplantae > Streptophyta > Pinopsida > Pinales > Pinaceae > Picea > Picea engelmannii. Next base: position 80,262 of record ML803302.1, read on the forward strand.
AAATTGATATATATAAAAAGAAATAAAAATTAAATAACTTTGGAAAAACAAACATACCTATCTCTCCTCATTCTGCTCTAGGAGGTACGGGCATATCAGGATCCCTGGAGAAGTTGATCACAGAATAGCGGTAGTCCTCTATAGCTAGAATCTGCCAATACCACCAGTCGAAAAATTTATCATCGAAGGCCTCAATGGTCCTCCCTCCCCGCTGTTGTGGAAACAGGGTCGCCCATATGCACACTGCTGGGAAAGTGGCCATGTTCCCTCATACTATCTCTCGAGGATTGATACTGGGTACCCTCTTGAAGAAAAAGGAACATAGAACAGTCTCGAACCCGAATTTTTTGTGTCTCCGCACACGACACTCTGTTAACTGTCTCTTCATGCAATCTAGCATGGTGGTGCTCCAGTTGAAAACTTGCGCATTTAAGCACTGAACCGCACAATGAATTTGTGCTTAGGATGTGTTGGCACTAGGACAAAGTGGAAAGAAGGACAATCATGGGAAAGAAATCTTGCAGGAAACTGAAGTGACAACTAGCAAAAGATCAGCACGCGCGAATGCAAGAAAACATGCACAAAGGAAAGCGACAGCTAGAGGAATAACAACACGCGCATGGGAAAAAAACCTTATGTAAGAAGGGTTAGAGTTTTGGTAATATTGTGTAAGTGGCTGAAGATCCTGAAATGTATAAATATAGATATGAAAGGATCACATAAGGTTGATCTTATGTTAGTCTTTAAGGGGATTGTGAGTGTTATTGAGTGATCTCGAGTATTACTGTTGTTTTAGAGCGTAGGCGATATGCAAGGTTTTTTTTTGAGTTGTATGAACTGAGTTTCGTAAGCTGTTGAGAAAGAAGGATATGAGGGAAGGAAGAACTGAGGATTAGACCGCAGGCTGTAGAGCCTGGTGCGATCTAGTTCGCCTCACATAGATCTTACCCAGTTCGCGGAGAATTGTAACTGCATAGTGCAAGGAAATAAATAACTACCATAATAAAAGAGCCAAGAGCCAAATCTTTGTGGACATAGCCCAGGGAGGGGTGAACCATGGTAATATCTGTGTAATATGGTGAATTCATGTATGTATTTCCTTTATGTTAGCAACTAATGGTTGAATTTGATGAGCGAGTTAATACATTGTCGTGAATTTCTTATACCTTGCTGGACTTATACTGCGTAATATATGTATGCGATTTCAAGAAGTAAGTATATTTCAGTACCAGTTCGAAGAACAGGGCTTTAGTCAAGAAACCCTTTATCCCCTACTCTATCCTAGACTGTAAACACCTAAGTCATACAGTCACACATTTAGAGCTATCTCGAGTGAGATTGTGCAGTACCTCTTGGGTGTTGTGTTGCCTTCTGGTTTACCAGGAGGGCCGGTAGTTTTAGAGGCTTTGTTGGAATCCTGAACGAAATGAACCCTGGGTCAATAACTCAGATAACCCAAAAATGGAAACAAATAACCAACAAATGGTTATGTTGCCATGTTAAGAGGAACAAGATAGGACTGAGTAGATGAGATAGAGTGGACAAGAACCATCGAAGAAGCAATGAGCTGCTACAAGGGAATGTGGAGACCTTGGAACCCCATGAGAGAAGAAATCAAGGGTTGGTTGAGAACTAAAGAGATAGAATTTGCACACAAAGACAATAGAAACCCTAGAATCACACCATGCAGATACATGGATAAATACGTGTTTACAGATTTACACAAAATCGTTTTCTGTGACTTTCTGCATATACTAAAGGAGTATATCTTAAGGCTAACGGATAACCACCCGACAAACCGAATTCGACAGCTAGATTGGACTCCAGTACATACCCAGTAGCTACAATAGGTGAACAAAAAATTCACCCACGTAGTCGACTTTTGGCTTGACAGTATTGTGGAAGGATTCATCACAGAATTTGTGGTAGACACAGCAAAGTCATATAGCACAGCCGAGCATGAATTTCTATGAGGACCCAGAGGAAGGTACATTCAATCCCTGTATACATCTATCAAGATACTGCTATATAAAAAAGGTGTAATGACATTGGAATCAGATAGCTAAACTTCCCTATGCACATGGGGGAAGAGGGGAAGCACTGACAGAAAGAGGAGGAATGGAAGGAGGGCACGGTAAAGAGAAGAAGGAGGAGGAACCCTTGGACCCGATATTGATGGATGACGACTAGCTTAAGTGTATCTTAGCATCATCAGGAACAACGTGTAGTGGATCACCCTACCAGTATAAGATAAACACTAAGAAGAGAGTTGTATCTGAAAGGGAGGGCTTGGTGAGCGATGAGGAAGAGGTAGAGGATCTTCGGGCTGTGGAGAAGATTGAGGAAATCTTGTGCGCTACATATGAGAGGGAAAAAAGAGGCCCAAGAACAGGAGGATAAAGTAGCCATCCCTTTCATATTAATGTCAGTGTGGAACCGACAAACCCATGTGCGACCAATACACCAAAGAGAACACCACCATTTAGGCAACCAAAGTTTGGAGGAAGTCCGATAGTAGGAAGTACATCTACACAAGGAGAAACAACTGGAGGAGCCAGTTCAGGTAATCTTAGTCAAGTATCCACACTGTGCAGAGGAGGCAGTAGTTCATTATTCAGAATGGCAGGACACGACCCTACTATCAAATTACCAAAATTTAGAGGAGAAGCAGCAGAAGACCCTGAGACGCATTTATTCATTTGTGAAAATATCTGGGAAGCAAAGAAGATCACTGATGACAACACCAAACTCGTGCAGCTAGCCATCATGCTAAGAGACCGTGCACTAGACTGGTACATGAGTCTAGACACGAACAATGTTCCCGGGACAACAAGAAAACTAGACGACATTAAGAAACTATTGATAAATGAGTTCTAGAAGCTGAGCTCAGAGGATCAATATATGAACGAGATGATTGAAATAAGACAGAAACCAGGAGAATCGGTATGGGAGATTGATCAAAGATTCAAGTGATTAAAAGGGAAGTTAAAACACCTTATGACCGATATGCAGCATCAACATCTGTTTGTCAACTCACTACTCCCACATCTAAAATATCCATTATGACAACATAATTTTCAAACGCAAGCAGAGGATCTACATGCAACCCTACAATTGCAAGAGAATCAGTACCAACATATGGACCTGGCTATCTAGGAATTGAAGGAGGATCTGAAGAACTTAACATTTCAACTAAACCAGAATAAGAACAAGGATAAAAGATAAGTTGTTTGGTGCACTACCTGCAGAACCAAAGGATACCATAAGAATGAATTCCCAACGTTCACGTAGTATATGGCAGTGGGAATGCCAAAACCATTACCACAGGGAGGATTATGGTGTGAATTATGCAAGAAACTGGGTCACAACCCTTACCATTGCACGATGATGTAGAAATACCAAACAGACACAACGAACTCATATTGCACCTTTTGCAAGTCAGTCGGCCATGACGACAAAGACTGCAGAACTATGGAGTTGATGCGGGAAAGAACATCCGATGCTTATAGGGTACAGGTAGAAATGATGACTGGGCAGGCAACACCACAGTTCACTTAAGCCCCAGCCCCATACAACACTGTGCAACAGAAGTATAATACTGCACAACAACCTTATAATAATGCATAGCCACAGTACAACCCGGCACAACCCTAATACAATTTCACGTAGTATAATCAGGGACCACAATATAACATGCCATGAGGTGATCGTGCAACCTACAGAGGAGCAATATGAGCTAGAGGAGGTTTTGGACGTGGGAGACGACCAGTCACATGTCACAATTTCCAGCAACCAAGACATTATGCATGAGAATGCCCACTATCACCAATGACCTATATGTATTGTCGCACATTGGACCACGATACAGAGGAATGCATGACATTACTCGTGAAGATACAGGAAAAAGGAATCAGAATAACCAAAACGTTCAGTGGATTTCAGTCGAAGCAAGCAATGATGGAGGAAACATCAACATAGCCACTTGAGAGGGAATAAAAACAGGAGATGACGCAGTTCGATAGGAACCAATGCACAATCAATGGGTAAAGAGGAACACTGACCCCAAGAATAAGTTCGACATGCAGAAGGAGAAGGAGATCTTTACAGAATCATAACAATAATTCTAGAAGGAGGACGCAGCCTCGACTGCATAGCAGAGCAAGGAAGCCCGAGAATATGACATGCTGCCATCACTGGACCATACCAGCAGAATACCACCCAAGGAACAAGTAAGTACTATCAAATACTTTTTTCAATCAAGCATCAAAATGTTAAGTGATCCTTCATCTATCAAAATATTGAAAAACATCCTAGAAAAATGTAGCAGTGAGATGGAATAGAAGCCAGAACTGAAAATTGTCGACCACCTACACACAAGAAGAAGAACAAGTAGAGAATTTAGACTAAATGCTAACATTGGGGATTTCAATATGGGATATATTATACTAGATCTAGGATCCAAAGTGAATGTACTACCAAAAACTACATGGAAATGTATGGGAGAACCCACACTGGGATACTCAACTGTTCAATTAAAACTCACAAATCAACATAGAGTCCTACCAATAGGTATACTGAAAGTAGTGACGGTAGATTTGGATGGTGTGCGCACTAAGGTAGACTTTGAAGTCATCAAAATAGTATACGTCACAACACCTTATCCAACACTACTTGGTCTAGATTGGGCATTCGACACCTAGGCCATCATTAACTTAAAAACTAGAAAAATAGCATTTGAGTCGGGGGATTACAAGGTCATATCCCCACTCGACCCATCAGAAGAAAAGAGGTTCATAGAACCCACTTCTCTAGATTTAGAAGAGATCGTCTAGTTGTACAGAACCACTGTGCGCGATACAGACTACATAAACCCAACTGCAGACAGGGTAGTCAGTTGGTGGAGCATTACTTCATGCACAACAGACTCAGACACCGGGTTAGAAAACTGGCAGCAAAGACTGCATGAAGTCTCCATGAGAAGGTGTGCCAGAATAGACTGTGCAGTAAGGTGGATTGGCACAGAAATCAGAGAACCACCCAATTTTCACGGGCTAAATGATTTGGAAACTTTCTTGACACAATATGAAGATGAAGTATGAAAAAACCATATATTGTTAGCACTGGAATTAACACTAAAGGATACCCCCGCAAGATGGTGGGGTATGCACAAAGAGACCATCATAGACTGGTATGAATGAAAATTATTACTGCGCATTAGGTTTAGTACAGAATAGATATGGAACAACCGACAAAAATATGATTGACTAGGAACACTAGTAGAACAGCTGGAGGCGTGCAAAACACTGAGGAAAATGATGCCACCAGAGGAGTGGTCTCACCACTTCATTCATACTTTAGAGGGAATACCAACAAATTGGTATACGAACCAAGAAATGTGCAAAGGAATGAAGACATGGGAGACACTCGAATAGAACTTTACGATCACTTTATCATTTGAGCATGAGAACCCCGACATAGATGCGGCCCTAAAATGGATCAGAGAAGTTATATTCATTATAGAACCAGAATTTGAAGTTATCACAGAGGTATAGCAACGGAATAAGAAGACAGTCAAGGAACTATTGTCATGCTACCACGTATAGGAGGAAGCACTGGATGAAGATGATCCATGTCATATTCAGATCAAAGAACTCGAAGGCGAGAAAGATCTGGTAGGATCACCCCTAGAATCACAGGTCATCTCTATGCCAATAAAGATAAAGAAGGTGAACATAGGGATTGTCGAGAAGCCCAAAATGGCCAGCATTGAATATTACTGGGATGAAAAGACACTAGAAAGTATCACAGAAGTGTTGCATGAATATAACGACATTTTTCCTACAACCTTTATAGAGATGAAAGGAATAGTCGGAGAGCTAGGAGAAATGAAAATACCACTCAGATCTGATGCGAGACCCATTAAACAATGACCATATCAACTGAACCCCATCTACAAACAGAAAGTTAAAGACGAGATTGATAGGATGCTCGAGGCCCACATTATCGAACCAGTCGAAGAATCAGAATGGATAAGATCGATGGTAGTATAGGACAAGAAACAAGACGGATCAGGATATGCATTGACTTGAGGAAGTTGAACGATGCATGCCTACACGACCCATTCTCCACACCATTCACAGATGAAATACTCGAGAATGTAGGAGGCCATGAATCCTATTCATTCACTGATGGATTCTCGGGATATCATCAGATTAAAATAGCATAGGAGGATAGACACAAGACCAGGTTCGCTATAGAATGGGGATCTTATCAGTATATAGTCATGTCGTTTGGACTAAAGAACACACCCACGATATTTTCCAGAGTGGTCATCGCATCATTTAAGGAATTCATCCACCAATTTCTTGAAGTATACCTGGACGATTGGACAATTTATATCCTATTGAAAAACCATGTGGAAGTCTTACGACTAATGCTATAACGATGCATACAGTGACAAATATCATTGAATATCAAAAAATGCATATTTGGAACACCATTTGGGATACTATTGGGACACATAGTATGAAAACAGGGTTTCCTAGTGGATCCGGCCAAAATCGCAGTCATTGTTAACCTAATAGCACCAAAAATAGTTCACCAACTAAGAGCAACATTAGGACATACGGGATATTACAGGAAATTCGTCAAAGGCTACGCACAGATTACAACGCTAATTGAAAAAGTGTTAAGGAAGGATACAAAGTATCAATGGAACGATGAGTGCCAACATGGTCTGGATACCTTAAAGGAAAATATGGTCACCGCACCAATATTGATATTTCCCAATTGGGAAAATACATTCCATGTACATGTAGATGCATCAGCGATAGCATTGGGAGATATCTTAGCGCAACCAGGAGTAGGAGACTTGGATCGCCTGATAGCGTTCACAAGCAGAAAATTATCAAACTCGGAACAGAATTATAACATGATAGAAAGAGAAGGCCTAGTGATGGTGTATGCACTACAGAAATATAGACATTACCTATTGGGAAAACACTTTAAGATATTTACAGATCACTTAGCCCTAAAATACCTAGTCAACAAGCCAGTGTTGGGGGGGAGAATCTGTTGATGGTTACTACTATTTCAAGAATTTGACTTCGAGGTAATAGTCAAACCAGGAAAACTGAATGCAGGGCCTGACCACCTATCGAGGATCACAAATGGAGAGGAACCAACAAATTTGGATGACAACTTTCCAGATGCACAACTATTTTTGGTACAGATTGCTGACGATTACTTCACAGATATCATCCATTACTTGAGCACAAGTACTGTGCCATAAGAATATAACACTATGAAAAATAAGAACCTGGTATTCTGTGCAACCAACTATCAACTGATCATAGGGAATCTATATAAAATGGGCACAGATAGCATCTTACGAAGATACATACTAGACCATGAACGACCAAGAATTTTAGTAGAAGCCCACGAGGGAGTAGTGGGAGGGAATTATGCAGGAAAATCTACCACAGAGGATTATGGTGGCCAATGATACATAGAGACTTGAAAGAGTACTATCAGCAATGCGATGTCTGTCAAAGGGTCAGCAAACCCAATAGAAGGGACGAGATTCCACTATGATGGCAAGTGACACTTCAGGCATTCGACAAATAGGCAATAGACTTTGTGGGACCAATTCACCCACCATCTAAGCGAACAGGGGGAAGATATATTATCACCACAACGAAATACTTAACAAGATGGGTGGAAGACGCACCAGTAAAAGATTGTAGCACAGAGACAATTGCCCACTTTCTATTTGAACATGTAATTACTAGGATTGGGTGCCCAAGAATTTTGATGAGAGACCAAGGGACACACATCATCAATAGCACCATCTGCGTGATTCTTGAAGAGTTTGAGGTTCATGACCAAAAGAGCACACCATATCATCCACTGGTAAATGGCACGGTAGAAGCCTTTAAAAAATTTTTAGAGAATGCCTTGACGAAGATATGTAACGTCAACAAGGACAATTGGGACCTCAAGGTACCAGCAATATTATGGGTGTATAGAACCACCTGCAAAAAGTTGACAGGCCACACCCCATTCAAACTCATCTATGGCCAACAGGCAGTAGTACCATTAGAATTTTTAATAACTAGCTTACATGTAGCAGCTATCACACAAAGGACTGAATGAGGCGTAGTCCAGGAAAGATTGAATCAGTTACTATCAATGGAGGAAGATCAAATATTGGAAGGATTCCATCAACAAGTACAGAAGGCAAGAGATAAATCTTGGCATGACCGCCACATCAAGAGGAAAACATTTAAGGAAGGAGACCTAGTATTTCTCTACGATAGTAAATCATTGTAGCACTTAGGGAAGTTGAGGATGCATTGGCTGGGACCATATGAGGTAAAAGTTGTCACAGACGAAGGAGTCGTACAGTTAAGAGATCTAGCAGGCACATATCTCAGAGGAATGATCAATGGGATCCGGATGAAGTTGTACAAAGACAATCGACCACCCACCGTGCAGTAAAAAAAAAAGGCCTAAAAACAGCATGCACCATGATGAACAAGTTGCACATGAAACACGAAGCCAGCGTGGGAAAACATAACGAACATATCGAAAAAGGGAAACAAGCGGGAAAAGGAAAAAGTCGACAAAAGCAAGCTGATAGGACAACACAAGGTAGAGTTAAAGAAAGGCAAGGACAGATGGGATGTCGCACTAAATGTGCCAACTAGATACGACAGAGTAGGCACAATGGCAAGTACGAAACAACCACAGATGCATTGAACCTACACTTATGGGGCATTAATCACATAGGGTGGGAAGCATCCTCAACAAGCTTCATGGCACACCCATACAACACATGAGCACAAAAGCAACTAATCTATTCGCAAAAGGAGAACATAGAAAGAGAAATAGCAGCTTGAACGCACAAAGCGAGATCGTAGAGCTTATCCAAGCTAATCAAACCAAGCAAATGTTTGAAGGGCACCACTATGGCACCACCAAAACCAGCAGAAGCAATCCAGATAGCTAGACCAAGGGTGTAGACTAGGTCATGAGGACCACGGGAAGAAAACAAGCAATGACCACCGGATATCGTTGATATTGACGAAATCCCGTCGCCAGAGGAAATCCTAGTCGAATCTACAACAATCCAAGAAGAGATCACGCAGCCCCAAGAAGAAGCCATGAAAGAGAACACACCAGCAATGGTGCAGGAACCTAAGAATGAAGCAGTAGGAACCCATCAGGGAGGATAGTTAGGAAACACTGAAGCAGCCATGGAAATAAATAGAAGCACACAAAATCTAGAAGTAGAAGTAGAACCAGACGTTCCACAAATACCCATCCCATATTTCTCTTTCTCGGCCGAGTCGACTAGTGAAATGGGCAAGGCTTGGGAAGAATGGATAGCAAAGGAGAAAGCAGAAGCCACTGGAACTTCGAGCCAACCAACACAATACACAGACAGGATATAGATACCGAACTCACCTTGGAAGAAACCAACAACAGAGATCGGGCTACCTCGCATACCAGAGGGAATACAGGTGGACTCGCAGCTATTGGGTCACATCGGGAAGCTCAATTTTTCTGACCATGACATAAAATATGAAAACAAATATCCAGAGCTTGCACCACAAGTCTTTATGGAGACAATATTTGTGAACCCTCTCGGGGGAACTAGTACTAAGCCACACAAATGGGAAGTTGGACTAGACAGAACTGGAATATTAGGATTGTTGAAGATACCACACTTTGGCAGAGGCCAATATGACACAACATGCATCAAGCAACTGTTAGCAGTTATGTATGGAGGGGATGCATGGTTGGACAAACCCATCCCCATAACTATTGAACTTATTGCGCAAATAACAAGACTACCCATTCGGGGTATGGATCCTGCGCTAATTCTGGATGACAAGTCCAAGGAAAAATCATTGGCAAAAGAGATTAAGAAGAAGTATGGCATCGAAAGAGGAACCAGAGGCATTATAATCAAGAAAATTAATGATGCCTCTACACAACTAGGCGCAAAGATCTTATCCTGCAAACTGCTAAGAAAATGCCACAAAGACGAAGTACCGACAGGGGTCATCGTTGTTGCAGCTCAGTGCACAGAAGGCACCTTCATGAGTTGGGTGCCATACCTGTCAAAATTATTTCAAGTAGACTGCAAAGATGCACAGGACACAGGTACAGAATTTCATTACTCATGGCTGATTACTCTCATAGCTTTCATGGGCTGGAAAGAACCAGACCACATCATCTTTTGTACCACACCACAGCTAGGAGGAGCGAGATACCGCGTCCTGAAATCCACACCACTGGCCAAGCATAAGAAGGAGAATGGAATTATATTCAAATCTTACCTACAAGATATACAAGAGGCCATCAACCAAGCATAGAGAATAACATCAGAGGTCGTCGCACAATATGGGGGCATCGCCAATTTCTGGGCTAGGTGACAAGCCATGTGAATACATCCAAGGTAGAAACCACATAAACAATGGCTACAGATGCACTACTGCATCACTGAGGGTGATATTTCCATGATCATCAATGAATTTTCTAATGAATGGAGGATTCCAACGATACCCAGGGAAGTACTGACATAAACAGGAGAAGGAGGGGCCCCGCAAGTGGAAGCACAGCCTCCAAAAATCCAAATACCCAAGAAACCAAGAACATGCCAAATCAAGTCGACTCAGATAGAGGGTGTCTCAGAGAAGCCAGGGACCCAAAAGGGGGGAATGAAAACTACTCAGCTGACTAATGGACAGTAGAAACTAGCTGAGGTTGTACAAGAAACCGCGATGAACCCCATCACATATGAACCAGGGGGAACTAAGAGACCAGTGGTACAAGAAACAGGTGTGCGCAATAAATCAAAGGCACAATGACCATCACTGGAATACACAATCATGGAGGATGATAGCGAAATGATTCCCAGAATGGTCCAGGATTGCCTCGTGGAGGATTTCAATCATGCAGTGCACCACATGGATAAAATGTAGAAGGAACTGGAAGAAATGGGACAACTCCTGAAGAAATTTAGAGAAGCTCATATTATGATCAGCAGCAGAAGCATAGAGCCATCGATCACATAGACCATAGAAGGGATGACAGTAGGAGAAAATGACTCAGTTCTTTCGAAGACACATTCCACAGTATACATAAATCCTAGCATGTTGCGAATGGATGAGATTGTGGGGAAAACACCACTGAAGGATTTGGATCAGATCCAATTGGTCTTGACATGGATGCCATTAAAGGCCTTATACCAATTACAGGTCAGCGTTGACCACAAGATACAGTCTCGATCACATAAAAACTTGGTTGAGCTACGACAAGCAACAAAGAAGCAAGAAACACTGGAAATAGTTTGTGCATAGGCCAAATCAAAAAATCAGGAGGAGAAGGAATGCAAAAATGAGTTGGAATGCAAAGTGGAATAAATTTTTGGGAAACTTCCAACTATTGTGCAAAGAAGTGAACTCCCAGCTGCAGAAAAGATCGATCAGATTGTGCAAGCAATTGATCAGTATCAGAAGGAGATCGAGACTCTCCATGGACATATTAGACTAACAACTCCACCGGTAGTGAAGGAGCAAAGGAAGCAGGAAGCAACAGTGCAACTACAAAAGCTAGAAAAACAAGTCTGCATAGTAGCCGACTTGCTGGATAAAGCAACGCAACTCTGGACAAAGCTGGAAGAGGATCCAAAGGTCCAACAATAGGACAAGGAGGAGGAGAGGATCAATGCAATGATCCAATAATTCAAGCAGCAACATAATACCATCCCAATTCTAGAATGGGTCAAGGGGACACAAGAGTTAAGGAAGTTATAGGCAAAACTTCTCACTGCGCAAACACAGAAACATGAGCGTTGGGCTCAAATAGAACCATTACATGAATGGGTAGCAGAAGTACTTGCGCAGGTAGAAGAAGCTAGAACACAGTCATCACAGACTCATCTAGAATGTGCAGGACTGATGAGTGAAGAAGTGGCAGTGCAAATAGTTGATATGATCAAGGAGAAAACTGTACAGGCACTAACAAAAGCAGCAGAATTGTAGGAAAAGTTCCAGATGATCACTAGGGAGATCGAGGAAGCACAATGCAATTAGGTGATGTGGGACGAGTCACATGTCAGTGATGGGGGCCTGTTGGCACCAGGCTGAAGTGGAAATAAGGACGATCGTGGGAAATAAAGTGTGCAGGAAATTGAAGTGACAATTGGCAAAAGATCAACATGTGCGAATGCAAGAAAGCGTGCACAAAGGAAAGCGAAAGCTGGAGGAAGAACAACACGTGCATGGGAGAAAAACCTAACGTAAGAAGGGTTAGGGTTTTGGTAATCTTCTGTAAGTGACTGAAGATCCTGAAATGTATAAATATAGATACGAAAGGATCACATAGGGTTGATCTTATGTTAGTCTTTAAGGGGATTGTGAGTGTTATTGAGTGATCTCGAGTATTACTGTTGTTTTAGAGTGTACGTGATATGCAAGGGGTTTTTTGAGTTATATGAAATGAGTTTCATAAGATGTTGAAAAAGGAATATATAAGGGAAGGTAGATCTAAGGATTAGACTACAGGCTATAGAGCCTGGTGAGATCTAGTTCGCCTCACATAGATCTTACCCAGTTCGCAGAGAATTGTAAGTGCGCGGCGCAAGGAAATCAAGAATTGTCATAATAAAAGAGCCAAGAGACAAATATTTGTGGACGTAGCCCAAGGAGGGGTGAAGCACGGTAATATCTATGTAATATGGTGAATGCATGTATGTATTTCCTTTCTGTTAGGAACTAATGGTTGAATTTGATGAGAGAGTTAATACATTGTCGTGAATTTGTTATACCTTGCTGGACTTAAACTGCGTAATATATGTATGCGATTTCAAGAAGTAAGTAGATTGCAGTACCAGTTAGAAGAACAAGGCCTTAGTCAAGAAACCCTTTATCCCCTACTCTATCCTAGACTGTAAACACCTGAGTCTTACAGTCACCCATTTAGAGCTATTTCGGGTGAGACTGTGTAGTACCTCTCGGGTGCTGTGTTGCCTTCTTGTTTACCAAGAGGGCCGATAGTTTTAGAGGCTTTGTTGGAATCCCAATGACATGAACCCTGGGTCAATAACTTAGATAACCCAAGAAGGGAAACAAATAACTAACAGGATGCCTGATGTAAGGCCGTAGATTCAGTGATCTTCCCAATAAGTAAAACTATCACTTTCAGTGATAGGTTTGAAATCTTGTGGATCGACACCTGAGAACCCTCTTTATATCTGTCGGCTTCGCAATGGAGTCCAATCAACTCCTCAATGTTGTGAGGCCTAGGAGGAAAAAGACAAAGGTTGAATGGTTCCCCTCTCCTTGAGAGGCCAGTCAGAAAATAAATATCCTTAGTTGTTGGAGTCAACGACTGTCCCTCGAGCATAAATGCCTCCGCGTCAGGGTGTCAGTAATCTACCAAGGCGTTCAATAGCCTGGGTTGTGCCTGCATGAATGGACACTGGAAGGATTTTAACAAACCACATTGTGCTAATACAGTGAGAGAAATAGGGTCTTTTGTGACCAAAGAATAAATGTCTTCATGATCCCTCTCTCTCCAGTGAACATACATCCTGCAAATTGACAAGTTCATGGAGGATTAAATCTTGCATTTTTAAATTTTCCCACATATTTGAGGGTATATGCGGGCTATATTGGACACAGTCGCATATGCACGTGGGAAGATT